>JBBMOC010000068.1:1304282-1370074 GCA_037975185.1 Centropyge bicolor
ATATATATATATATATATATATATGTATATAAGCCGCTGGCTCCGTTCCATATCTCTCCAAACTCTTAAAACCCCTTAAAAACTCCTGAAACGGGAAATATAATATGTCTAGTACACGTATTAATGTAACTCGGGCTAGTGTGAAACATGTTAGATTCATGTCTGAATCTCAGGGATCACTGACTGTAAGCAGAAACACAGTGTCAGTGACCTGTCACAGCGGCCAGCTGGAGCGCAGCTCTCCATTGAGCCCGTGTGTCTCCATGCACGCTGGCATCATATGCAACATTAATATTACAGATATCAATGACAGCTCTGCAGATGACACCTGAAGTCACTGACTAATTCCAGTCTCCTTCGTGTTGTACAGTAGGGGAGGGTGTGTATCCTTGTATGCAATTACGCACAAAACACACATTACATTGAATATAATTTTTTTTATCTCCAGACACGTCGCGGGTCGTCCAGGTTTACAGTAAAAGCTTGGAATGAAGCCGCATCATCCAGATAAACATTGAGCTCCATCAGAACTGTTTAAAAATCAGATTTCAGAAGCTCAAACCTTATTTTGGAAATGAAGCAGAACACACAATTAAAGAAATCACCAGCGCGCTCGCTCTCGACATAATTTAAAAAGCAATAGCAGATGATTGAAGCCTACAGTACTGTTAATTATATCTAAAGCTTGTAGCTTTTTTTTTTTTTTTTACATTTTAGATGAGTAATCTAACTATTTGCCGTCATTGTAAATCTGCAGCACCGGACAGCGCCAAGTCAGTGACTCTCTGATTCCAACCTTTCCTTACATGGAAAGCCTTGTCGGAATGGTGGGATGTTTGTGTGTCGGAATAGCGGTATTTCGGGATGGTGATATGTCTAAATGGTGGTATGTCGGAATGGCAGCATGTTGGAATGATGGAATGTCGGAATGGCAGCATGGAAGGGCATTTAAATCTTATTGGAACGGTTATTAATCGTTAAAGGGCGTCGGTTAACGGTCATAAAAAAAATCCAAAATGTGCATCCCTAGTATCGATTTAATGGTGAAAGGTACCCACCCCTACTTAAGAATAAAGACATAAGGCAAAGAAGCTAAAAAAGTACCAAAATACAAATGTGAGCTGGAAAATATTCAAGATACTCAAAAATACATTTGAATTGTTACTTCAAGCTGCACTCATCAGTATTTTTTTTAGGATGTGAAGGGGCCACTTGTAGTAACAAAGACAGAGAATGATCACTTGACTTTTAAGTTATTCTTAGGTTTAGAAAGGCTTTTATCATCTTTTGGCTGTTTGTTCTGAATTAGCAAGTTTGACATTATTTGAGACTGAATGGTTTTTGGACAAAAGATAAATTATCAGGCAGCATTTTGTTGGACAATTGTTGTGTCTGTTTGCCATTTAGTGCTTTACAAGAGTACCATATTTTTCATACTCATGTTCTTTTTTCATAGTTTTTATGCCTTGTGTAAACTCTTCATAGTGCCAACTCTAAGTAAGCAAGGTCTGCCAGCTCCCTTTGAGCCAGCTGAATGAGGCACCCTCAAAATGTCTACGCTTTTGTCCCAGAAAAGAAGCTCCAATTCAAATGTCATGACACACATAGCAGAATCATAGCTGCTAATTACTGAAGAAGCCCATGCTGATGCTAAATATAATCAGCTGCCTGCATCCACACAACAGGCAGGGAACTCGCAGACAACGTTAACAAGCTCTTAGCGGAACCGACCACAGCTGAGTAAAATCTTTACATACACAAACAGTTGGCGGATAATTGAGCGAGCATCAGGCCCCTTGTGGCCCATCAGATGCTTACCAGTCTGTCCACGTAGGCTAATAGGGCAGCCATGCAATTAGTACTGGTCCAAGTGTAGCTGTAATGATTATTCCCACTATTGCACACACAAAAGGGCTTTGACCGAAAAAACACTAACTAGTCACAATGTCATTGCGAGGATGGCTGGACTGACACACACGCCGGACAAGCTGATGCCTAACATATCCAGCTCCACAAATAGAATTCACATTGCCAGCCAGACATATCCATTAATGAGCTTATGGTAGCCATTGTGGACACAGCTGGTGGAGTGAGTGAATGTACGGAATCTAGTTGTACAGAGGCGTTGCTCAGAGAAATATAAATGAATACACACTAACGAAGCAGTGTGAAATTAGGATGCCACTGGAGTCAAGCTTTTTCATCCAGAGATGAATTTGCTGATTGATTTCGTGTAATTATTTGCTTTAGTTATTGTGGCGCAGATAGATAATGACATATTTCATATCAGTTTGAAGGTTGATTTGAGGTTGATTGATTTTGGAGGTGCTTCAATTTCCTACTATTATAGATCCCCCTCGCAGTGTTTAAAGCCTGGTGTCACTCGAATGACACTTGAACTGCCTCTGATACTGTCATTCTAGACGAGCAGCAGTGGTCACAGCGTTGACCGGCACTGACCATTAATCTGTTATGTAGTCACTTCTGCCCTCTGCCAATACTGCTAAAACGACAATAACAACCATTAATGAGTGGAATTAGCCACAGCCGAGGGCCCATCACATTTTAACGGAAATCCATGGACAAACAAACAGCTGGGCATTTACCACTGGATAGGGTCACTTGCAGCCATCAGAATCTTCCTGATAGCCTGGCAGACATAATGGACAAACCAAACCCACGACCAGAGGAGAGTGCACTGGATATTTTGGTGCTCACACAAATCCACATCTCATGCTCTGTTGCACACATGCAGTCATTCCGGTCCATGAACACAGGAAAAAAAGCTCCTCAGGCATTCGTTTACCAAATAAATGATCTTACTTAAACGCAATTGCTGTGCTATTTCTTTGCACTATTTTTGAGGCCAGCAACAAAAAAATGCTGCCAAAGCACTGCTCATCAGAAAATCCATTAAGCTATTAGTACAATCAGCACCAGTGTTACCATTAATGGGACTATTAAAACAGCTATCAATACTGACTTGGTATCTTGGTTCATGTCAAAGGGATACTCTGAAGAAACAGTTGGCTGTTAATTGAGCTGGCCTAAGCACTAATGGCCTATCAGAGCATGACAGGCAGGCCATATGTAGGCTAATGGGCCAACCATGGTGTTAGAATGAGTCCAGCGATGGAGGTGCTGAACGTTCCCACTTGCCAGATTTCGGAGATCTGCGTAGACAAACCTGGGAACAAACACAGGTGGACTGATTCCTAATTCTAATTCCAAGCACATACTGTATCAGCGCAACACAACCTTATCTAAATTTTTATGGGAAGCAGTCATTTTGGGGCGCTGTGACCAGACGCTGGAACATGCACCCAATGCTGATGTGAATAACAATGAGAGGCTAATTAGGAGGGAGAGATTTGCATGTTTCAAGGGACTTTCACCCACTAAGTTTGTCTTCAATGTATTTCTGTTCTTAAAGAAATGGGTGGGATTTAGGAAGACCCATCAGGGATCACGGTCATATCCAGTGGTAGTCTATTTACTCAAGTGCTGTACCTGAGTACAAGATTAAGGTACTGACTCCTTATACTTCTAATGCATCACATTTGGGCATTATCATACTTGCTAATCGCACAGTTCGAGGATAGGACAGTTGGTCAGCTGGTTCGTCATTTTGGTCCAGAGTGAAATAGTGTGGTAACTATTAGATGAATATAGATGACATTTCGTTTTTCATTGTTTCCAGAGGATGAATCATACTGACTTTGGTGATCCCCTGACCTTTCATTTAGCCCTGCCAGTGTTGATAGATATTACTTGATTAAACCAGCTATGCAGATAATGAAGAATAGAATATTTTTACTTTTCAAATATGTAAGTGCATTTTCCTGATATACTTTTGAAATTTTACTTAAGTTATATTCAAATTTTGAATGCAGGAGTGTTTTTGTATTGCACTATTACTATGTTGCGCTAGTGAAGAACCTGAACAAAGTCTACAAGTGAGTATATAAAATTTGGTTTTTGTTCTGTTTTTTATTTAACTGTTGGTATAGTTTTATGTTGTGCTATGGACATGAAATTGCAAGATGACTTATTGTTAATATCAGCTGTTGTAGTTGTATGTTCATGTCTGACCAAACTTAGCCTTAACTTTCTTACACTTCATAATTCATTTACAGTCTGACCTTTTAAATGCTCTACTTTATGTGGGGGACCTTTTTATTTACTACTGGATCCAAAGTGCATTATTCTTGCATTTTCATACATATAATGGATCTGTTTTTAAATGGGCCTGACTTCATGGTGTTTGGTCACATTTGCGCTGACAAGGGCTACGCCATCCCTTTTAAGGCCATTTCACAAGGTAAGTAATGGCCGCCCAGAAGTCATTCATCTTCAATAAGTGGCGAGCAGGCAGGTGGAGAGCTACGGGCCGTCTGGCAGCCATGGAAGCAAGTGAGTTCGTTCTAAAACTGTCATGTTTATGCTCATTCAGCGCTCGCCCACACAGCTGCTCAGCCCGAGTTTAATCATACAGAAGTTTCTTTGCTTGACCTATGAAATGCCTGGCCACAGAAGGTTAACAACATCTAATATCAGTTTAGTGGCTGTGTCTTTTCATTAAGTTATATAACTATTATTATATAAGAATAATTGTCCTCTCAGTTAAGGCGAACAGTTAAAGAGCACTGTAGGCATGGAAGAGTGAGTGACTCACATCTAAACTTGTTTCATATAACCTTATCAAATAATTACAAGTACATACTTCACTTAATCCTGTTGGCCATGTATTTAAAGCTGCACTTCATATGTAAAGTTACATGTACTTTCACCCTAAATAACAGGGCTTGAAAAGGCTGAAAGAAGAGTGTACCACTGATGAGTTGAGACTCTCACCCTGGCTGACCAAATGGCATGTTCAGGACAATGACCACTATTACAAAATCTTTAGTACAGAGGATATAGGAAATCGAAGCAAGAGTCCCCTTATCAGTGACTTACATGTTTTCTAGACAAAGCCAGAGCTTAGCCTCCTTACAGTCTTGTTACATCACCAACTCTAACACCATGAAGGAGCATTAATATTGGATGATCTTTCAAAACTCCAGTTTATGTTCCATGACAAAGTTTTCTTTTTTTTGTTTGTTTTTAACACAGAATGTCACTTTTTCCTACACTATCTGCACATGGCAAGTACAGGATGGTTACAGTTAAGGCAGATAGGTTCAAGAAATATATATATACATATTTATATCATAAAGGTGCTGTATGCCAAGGTAAGTTAAACAGCTGGTGGCTGTAACTTCACATTTACCATACTGACAGAGTGGTTATCATCTTCTTATGTTACTCATGGCAAGAAATTGAAAAGGTGTATTTACCAAAATGATAAACTACTTCTTCAAGCTTAGGTGACCAATACAGTTATAGTTAAATAAGGTAAACATCACTTAAATACTTTAAACGATCCAGATATGTCTACTATGGGTGCAACTCCTCGAGAAAATTGGCTGTACATCACATGACTTTAAGCATTACAAAACCTGATGAGATGTGTTACATCATACTACTGTATGTGATCATTAGATTTCAGTAGGCCTTGGAATCAGTTCCAACGACACCACCAAATCTCATTTTAAATAAAAGCTTAAGCTTACCCATCATACACCTCTGCTCTCTCAGTACCTGAAAACCTTTTCACAGAATATTCTGGCATTTGCCAAACTGGGCTTAACATAGATAACTACCTCTGCACTGAACACACAGACTAGTACAATATTCTTCTCCCACTGGGTAAGGCAGCCAAAAAAAGCAAATTTCCCATAATTCTATGGGAATCCCGTAAGGCTGGGCAATCGAAAACACAAACCAGGAGAGAGAGGAAGGCCAAAAAAGCACACAAAATGGGCAGTTCAGACAACGACACACAAGATAGTGTCGGCATTGACAGTACCTGACTGCTGGCTAACTGATTAGGCTGCATGAACAATGTCCACATCATTAAATGCTGATTACGATTTTCTGAGGAGTGCAAAAATACAAGTGGTCTGAATAGACAAAAGAGAGGTGTCCCAGGGCTGACATCAGCATCAAAGTGCTGGAGAGCTAAAATGAACTGATTGAATGACTGAAAGGAAACAGACCGAACCACAGTTCCTGATGAGATCTGAGATCAGTCAGAGGTTCAGTCGCCACACAAACACACATGCAGACTCACTCCACACACACACATGGTCAGTGCATACATTGCTCAGTAGCTACAGCTAGAATCTGGACAGTTGGTACATGGGCTGTTTGAGAGAACAGACCGCAGAGCAGAGGTCAAACATGTGCACAAAACAGGAGGTGAACATTTGCTTCTCAATCTGTCGGAACACTTTAAGTGGCAGGAGCTGTTTGGGGATCGGTAGCTTGCACTTTAACGTAAGCGTCTTCGACAAATTCACACTTTCACAGCAATTTCAACACAGATAAGACTGCGTGGGTCTGCAGATGGCATATTGCTTAACATCTTTATCCATCCTTGCCTTGCAGTAATAACACAAGGGATAAATCCAAGCTCTGACTCTAATCAGTGTCTTCTACATCAAATAGTTTTTGGGCCCAGACAGTATGTGATGTACTCTTACTAAGCGTGTGGGGCCAGACCAGTCACCATTGGTAAACATCACATTCTGCTTTCATTATATTGGTATTTTGTGAAGACATTTCTTATTTGCTTTGTTCTAGTTTCATTTGGCCAGACAAATAGCTGCTCTTTTCATTCGACTCCTATGGGCCACGTAGCATTTGTTCTACTCCTTCTCGGTCTTTTATCATTAGGGAAGAAGGTTTGATGTGGAATCTCGATACATCTCTTTGTTCCGAACACTCCATCCTCTCAAATAACCTCTATATCTGAGGGCTTTTGATAAACAGAGGAGCATCTGCTGCATAATTCAGAGGTCCTAAAACTTCTTCTATTCTGGACGAAAATAAAAAATGTAATCCCATCCCCTGGGTCTCACACAGCCTCATTATTCATTGCCACTAGTGTCATGCGGGAACCCCAGCAGAGGTAGGGCCGTGAAATATTGTAGGTCCCGGCACATAGTTTAAGAAAGAATAGAGTGCGATCTAGTGTGTGTGTGGGCAGCGTTTTAATTCTGGGTGGGCCATGCCAGTCATGGGGGGCACACATTGTGCTTTTGCTCTATTACCATGGGGAATGAGTGTGACAGGGCAGCAACATTACGGCCCTGTCATTGCAGAAATATGCTCCTCAGTGTAACTAGATTGCTTCTGGTGCCAATGTGTAATCAAGGCCAATTGCAAGGCCATCGTCTCATCTCTCCAGCAGGCAGCACATGTTGACACGTGTCAGTTGAGCTTTGTCCCGAGCACCTCAGTCGGGTGTTTGCGCCATAGGCCAAGATAAAAAATTTCAACCTTGGATCGTTTTGAAAGAAAATAATCTGCAGGAATTTCTCAGGGGAGCATAGGTTTCTGTTTGAACCTTCTTAAAAACGTGAATCTCGTCAGCCACAAGCAGAGGAATTTGAATTTGTGAGATTAGCATTTTGGTTAGTCAATAACAGAAGCAACTCAAGGCCATTCACAAGGTGGATTCATATGTATAAGATTCATCAGAGTTGCCCTCTGGGACAAAAGCAGCCCCCCCACCCACTGTCAGTATTTTCTAAAAAAGAGAGACTCTCTTGGCCCACAATGAAAGACAAGGTATGATTGAAGGCTTATTTCCCCTTCCAACATCATCATCAGCAACCTGCCTCCATTACAGGAGCACATTAGCAGCTTATAGTAGGTTCATTGAAATGTGTTTAAGAAGTCTCTTCATCTGTAACAGATCTCCTGGGTCTCAGCGGGTATGTATACCTCACACACACACACACACACACACACACACACACACACACACACACACACACACACACACACACACACAGGGAGTATATCTCCAGTTGCATCACAGACAGAGTGAGAGCTATTTCTTAATGATCTCTTCCTCTGGGATTCCTATAGAAAACCATTTAGTTAGCAGCACTGCTCCTCAATAAAGTCAGAAGAGGCCTTGTAATTGCTTCACCGGGCCACAGCGGTAACGCTTCATTTTGCTGAGCAGAAATGACAGCAGCAGCATCATAAAAACCACCCATCATGCACCTGTGCTGTATTTAACCTCCACTGGAATAACGGTGGTCAATTTAACCTTCCTGGTCTCGGATCTCATAAATCACACTGGGTCAACTGAAACACAAAACGTGTCAGTCAGAAAAAAGATAACCAAATGTGTTAGGTCGTTCTCAGCAACGTCTGCCACGATAGATAGACATATGTTATTCTATAGCTCTATGTCACACTTTGGTTGACTGATCCAAGCTTGATTGGCCACACAGTTCATTATCACCTCTTGCAGACAACCATTTGGCTTGGCCCATGTGAATATGGACCATTATCTTCCTGTGATCTTCACCTTGAGGAAATCTACATTTGGCAGCACTGTTCCCTTCCTGAAGCATGGGGAGATTAACACAGCGGTGTCAGTGGCCCTTGCTGTGGAGCCCCACTTACAAAGGAGCCCCCAATTATCAGGGGATAATCAACATGCATGGCTTTGAATTAAGGCAAAGCTAAGAGTTAATGCATGTAGCAAACGTATGATTGAAAATCAAACAGTGGATGGTGAAGTTTTCACTTTAACAAGTACAGCATCTGAGACAGCCTATTCAGTCATGATTTGTGATAATGACCAAACATCTCCTAAAGCCAGCACAGAGACAGAGATCAAGAAATCCTGAGGCTGCATTGTTGAAGCACGGTGAATTATTAGACAGCACCTACAGTGATACCCACCCACACGGACATTTTTCCATTTAAACTGATTCATATTTTTAATAAAACATTGCAGCAAATACTCATCCCAAACTCTGTCTGAAGTGAACAGTAACTGCTGCAGAGCTCAATGTTCTTTTTTCAGTAAGGTGTTTTCTGTGATTTCTATCTATGTCTACATTCAGCTAAAAACAGGAATGCTGCTTGAAAGCCTGGCCTATTACTGTCATAGTTATCGCAGTCTAGTCTGTGTTTAGTTTTAGTTTTTGTTCAGCCTTAGTTTTTCACTTTCACTTTCCTGCCTGTCCGCCTCTGTCTTAGTTCCAGTCCGTCTGTTACGGAGACTGGGGTGATGGACTCAAACACACACACAAAAAGGCCAAGGTTAAATCAAGTCTTTAATGAAGGCAAAAGTAATCTCAAACAAAAACTCACTTCAAGGGTCAGGTCCAGGAAAAATCCAAAATCCAAAAAACAGACAAGAGAAAGAGGTGCACAAAGACGACAGACTGGAACTGGAAGTACAGCGAAGAACCAACAAACAAACAACGATCCGGCAAGGGCAAACTGAAATGAACTGGCTTTTAAAAAGTCCTAATGGGTGATAGACTGCAGCTGGGAACACAGGTGATGAGATGAGATGGGAGGGTCTGGTAGGAGAGGTGAGGCAGAGGCGGGGTTAGTGGACAAATACAGAGACCAGAGATGAAACAATATGGCAGGTGAATAGTTACAGAACTTAAAGACATAAAACTAAGACAAAATACAGCAAGACAAATACAAGACATAAACTAGACAGGTCAAAACAGGGGACTAAGACAGGACAGACTGGAACAGAGACAGATGTGCAGGAAAAAACTAAAACTGGACAAAAAACTGAAACTAAACAACGGCCAAACTGACCTAACTATAACACCGTCTTTGTCCTGTCATAGTCCCTGTTATGCCGTAGTCCTGTTCATGTCTTGTATTTGTCCTGCTGTGGTCGGTCCTAGTTTGGTGTCTTAGTTTTCTGACTTAGTTCCTGTTCAGCCTTAGTCTCAGTTAAGTTCTGCCTTAGTTTCAGTCTCTGTTTAGTTCGTCAGTTTGGTACTGTTCATGTCATAATTCTTTCAGTCCTGTCAGTCTTGTCTTGTCGTAGTCTTGTCATTTGGTAATTCACTCTTGTTGTTGTCTTGTCTAAGTTCTGTCTGTCACTATTCACCTGCCATGGTTTCTCACCTCAGATCTCTGTACCTTTTCTACTTACCCCACCTCTGTCTCACCTCACCTCACCTACCAGCCACTCATCATATCACCTGTGTTCCCTGCAGCTGCAGCTAAATAACCTATCAGGACTCTTTATAAGCCAGTTCATTTCTTTGCCTTTGCTGGATTGTTAGTTGTTCTTTGTTGTTCCTGTTCCTCTTGTTCTTGCTGTTTGTCCTTCTCGCTCTGTTTTTTTCTTGTTCCTTGGAGTTTGGATTTTTGACCTTGCTGGACCCAACCCTTCCGTGAGTTTTTGTTTCAGATTTCTTTTGCCAAATTAAAGGCCTTACCTACCATCTTTTCTGTGCATCACACTTGAGTCCTTACCTTATTCTCTATAACAGTTACAGTGATCCTATCCATAAGAAGGATAAAGGCCACCTAAGCATTCAAACTGTAAGCACATAATGCTAAACATAAAATAAATTATTAAATAAATTAAATTATAAACATTAGAATTTCTGATGAGGTTCTTTTTTCATATATGTGTATTACTAAACCGATAATACCCGTGAGGATAGTCTGTTATTTAGTGTCTACTGTGATAAGGAGTATAAGACAAATGTAGCAACAAAGTGCTCATAATGACAAGTACAAAAATCCTCAAGGGTATAATGGCGTTCATACAGTAGCTTCAAGTATGTTTTAAGGCTGTTAAGTCAAATGTCTGCTATAAAAGAAAGAACAAATGTAAAAGTAACAAATAGATTGGATCACTTAAAAGCTCTCTGCTTTCTGTAGGAGGCAGGAAAGGGTGAAACAAAGGCAGGTTGGATTGCTTTGTTAGAATTAGCAGCCTATTACATGGCTGCTTGTGTCACTACGTCTGTCTCAGTGGGAACGTTCCTGCTCATTCTGTCCTTCTCTTCAGCCACATGTCCACTTTCTCAGGCCTGTTGAGTGTTACCTGTCCACCACATATAATCCAGATCCTGCCGCTTCCATCTGCCCCATCCCATTCCCTTCAACTGAGCTTTCCCAGCTGCACCTCATTTCCTCATCGGCCACTCATAAATAACGGCCCAGATCCATTTTTTTCCTCTGCCAGTTCATCAAAATTACCATGTGCCTCATGCCATTGAGTTCCAACCATCTGTATTTGTAACTTACTTGTTCTGGATCTACTGGATGTTGTCCTGTTTCCTGTTAGTCACCTGCCTTGAACCTCTAGATTAGCTTGCCTGATCAGACTGCCTTGCCTGCCTCAAGGTTCTTTAGACCTAATCTTTGTAAATAAATCTTTGAACTGATCCTGTGTGCCTGCTATTGTCTGCATTTGGGTCCTATCCCTGTTGCCTGTATTCACCAGCTGTGAAAGCTTGATTAAGACTACATGACTACATCCTGATCGGATTCAACTTTATGCGTTCAATAACAAGCTTATCTACGTATGACACTAGCAAATGGTTACCTGTGTGACCCTGCCAAAAGATAATTAGGGTAGGGATAATAAACCTTAATGAAAACTCAATGAAAACACATTGCTGTTATAAACTGTGTTGAGCTGCACAGAAAGTTCAGATTCTTAATTACAGGTAGCAAAGTTCAATCCTGAAAGTTCATGATTAACACATTTAGAATTTCTTTTCAGCCTAAATTCAATGTGACCAGATTTCCAAAGATATGCCAAACAACTTGGTGGTTAGACTGAAATCAACCACACAAAATTTACTCATGTGATGTGGCCAAAAGGGACAGGAAATACCATGTGTAGGGTGCAGGTAAATATGACTGAAGAAATGACACAGCGTTTAATTAATGGGAAGTGAAATGTGGTTTCACTGTGCCATAAGGTCCATTTCAGTAAAACAAACAAACAAAAAAATCTTCCTGGTCCATTTCCTGTTAACACTGCCATGTCATGCAGCAGGGAACCCATTCATTGGTCAGATTTGGTGACAATCATCTTGCATCATCAATGCTACATAAGCCTGTCAATCACACTCAATTGTCATTTTGTTTGTCTTCTTTAAGGCTGGAGTCTTGTTCATGTCAGTCTCTCTTTTTGGAATCAGGGATGTTCTGATCCTTTGCCCAAACCATCAGCTGTTTTTAGGCTGTTTTTGCGATAACCTGTACATCTGCATTGACCTTGTCAAAACTTGTTTCCACTTTTTCTGATAACAAGATATCATCACAGCACTAACAATATGGAAAAATTACATGTGAAGAAATAATTCAACTGTCTTGAAGGGAAGTAAATGGACACCAAATGTCTTTCAATCATTAAACAAAACAACTGGAACTCATATGTCCTAAAGAATGACCTTGTACTGTTATAATACAGGGAGGTCATTACTGTGTGGTTGCTACACTTTACATGACTTTTTAATGCGGATTATACAGACTGTTTAGGATTAATGTCCTTTTAATTCAATGTCAACAAATGTATTTGACAGCAGTTTATCTGTTACATTTAATTTTAAAAGATCTAGTTTCATAATAACCTGTCATTTGTCTGCTTATCTTTTACATTACAAATGAACTTCCACTTGGATTGGAACCAGACCAACGGCCACCTTTGTAAGTTTTCTCAATTTGTCTGGACCAAAGTTTAACTGATAGCTTTTACACCAGCCTAAATGATCCGAGCCAAACAGGTTAGGCATGACAGCACCCTAATATATCGAACCCATAAAGATTGGTTATAAATGCCAGTTAAGAGATTTCGTTTGTGTCCTTCACTTGTGACACATTAAGATCCACTGAACCATTTACTTCACAACCAAGCAAGCGTGAAACTCTGTCTAATCTTAAAACAAGTGTTGCGTGAAGGTTAAACATATATTTCATACCACTGGCTGGCTGAGAAAAAAAGCATAATTCTAAACAACCTTGCCTCTCTATGTGATTTCTTTAGCATAATTTCTCCTTTCATGAGTGCCAGACTGTCATTGCTTCGGATTGTCCCATGGAACTTTTTAATGCAATGGCACCCAAGAGCCATAATGATACCCGTGGTGTTCTTTACTGTGATTACAGGTGTAGCAGCAACAAGGTTAGACACAAGAAAATCCAACCGAACCAGTGGCATCGAAGAACCGAGAAGCAGGCCTACATGCTTTTCACTCATGTATGGGCACAGGCAGAGCAGGATAGCGGACAGCCAGGCTGCAGCTAGTTGTGTTATGAAACTCAACTTCTAACACTTGTTACTAATTTTCACTCACGCATCCGTAATACATGAGTGACTCTTTCATCCTCTCTTTGCAACTCTCATGTACGAGATTTAGATGGAGCAGGGTGGGAGGATGGGTGGGTGAGAGGTAAAGGTTAACAGAGGGGATCAATAGCAATGCATCTGCTGACATATCTCCAAACGACTCCGACCACTATTTTAAAAATCACTCACAACACTCAAAGGCCAGCGCTCATTGACGTTCTACTTGTATGTAGGTGAGTGTATATGTGTGTGTGTGTGTGTGTGTGTGTGTGTGTGTGTATGCATTTTTAATTGGTGTGGCCAGTCCTCTGAGAGTTCCACACCACTTCTCAAACAATTAGTTTAATGGAGCATTACTCCAGTATCTGGGTTAGCAAAGTCAATACATCGACATCCCGCAGACATAAAGTGTCAGTGCAGCCACTCATATGGTCATGGAAACTCTGCCTCACACTTTAAATCAAATGGAGCCTGCACAAAGTGCACTCTAGTTAAGCAAAATCCAGTATTAGAGGTGGTGTGATTCCTGGGAGCGTGGACATTGGGGAGGGGGATTTATGAGCCATGTATACAAACAAGACTCTACGAAGCACTAATGCTTATGTTACGACACATTCAAGAGAGGAGATGCAATTGCTGACTTATGCATATTGTGTGGGTGTCATGTGTGCCTTTCCAAGACGCATGACACCAATCTGAATAAAATACATGATATACCGTACATCGCATTTTCTATTCAAAATTCAAAAACAGATTTGAATTTCATTCTTTGGAGAGCAGATACCAGAGCAGTTGTTTGACCTTTGTTCTCTCCTTGTGTTTTAATTCATATATCGCATTTTAATTCCAATTCGGATTGAACAGATGCAACACTATGAGATCACATGAAATGATAATAAATGATACCCTCACATCTATGCTCATGTGAAGCAGAAGAAGTCATCTGATTGGCCACAAAAAAAAAAAAAAAAACACCCACACACAAATGCTGTTCACACATGACAGTTTGTAAATGCCGGCATAATGGATACATTAATTAAAAATAAAAATGTAGAAAAAAATCAAATATATTTAAAGCAGTTCATTTGATTTACTTGGCTAAACAGAAAGAAATTCCAAACTGAATTCTCACTAGTATGAAAATCTCAATGGCCGACAAGACTAGCTACTCTCATTCAAATGACACTAACTTGCTTAAGTGGAGGCATTCAGTGGTAATGCTACAAAGTGGCCTGATTGAAGGGATTTAGGTAATTGAGAAGAGTAAGAAAATGATGCATAAAAAGCACACTCCAGCAATCTTGCATAAGGATGTTGAGAGGCAGGTGCGTCTGAAAGCCACTGTGAGGGACAAAAGAGAGACAAAATCCTGAGCGCTCCAAAGGTAGCTGAGAACGTTTTACTCACAGGAGGCAGAGGACCTGAACATATATGAAGGGAGATAAAAATACATGAAGTAGTTTCAGCTACAAAAGCCAGGCATCATGGCATCTGGGGTCAGAGTAAATACAATATATTTATCTATGTTAAAAGACCCACTAAAGTGAATTCTTACTAGATTTCTCATTTCCTTTTCTAATTGCGGAAAATGATCTGAAACATTAAAGTCATTGCTTAAAAGCATACATATTTTCCCATTTGAATGCTCAGCACTTTTCAAGCTTAGAGAGAACAGCCCAAGGCAACCTGAGAACCTGTCAACAAACGACATCTTTAACCCTGTAAAGCCTGAACCATGAAATAATTGACAGAAAAATGCCAATTCTTTGAAACTGTAGCCTTTAATGGTCCTGCTGAACAAACAAACAAAAAAATTAAATATCAATTTCCATATATGAGTTTCAATTTTTATCATATTTGAGACATCATCATCATTTAAGACTCAAAGTTTCATTTAATTTCATACAACTAAAACATATCAAAACAAAACTATGCAACAAATTGGTCATTCAAGTTCCAAACAAGAAGATATTTGTATTTTTATTCCACTATTTATTATTGTTATTCCTCTGTATAAGCTACTGTCATGCAGCAATGAGAAATCCACCAATGGAACTGGCAGGTGGAAGAGGAACATTTCATTTATTTTGGCTCATTTTGTGCTTCACAACCTTTTTATTTTGCACACTGATGATGTAGGAACCTCCAAGACTCATGTATCATATATGATACGTTTGGTGATATAGGGTTAAAATAGCACCTTATCTAACCTTTTTCCTATTGACACTAGATATGAGTCCTTTATACACGCCCTGCATCACAGTATTCATTTCACAACTCACCAGCAATGCAGGCGGAGTTTGGAAGCTCACTCCTTTTCTACCCGATCTCAAACCTAACCCTAAAGAAAGAGGGGGGCATCTCCTTTAATCTTGCCACTCAAATTATGTCGCCCTTTTTCCTCAAGCATAGAAAGCTTAGAAAATGACATGCATTCATTCAGCATGGCTGCCTCGATCCTGTGCTGTATGTGCCTGAGGTGCAGGTTCACATGTGTACAAGCTATTGTCTTATTCCTCTCAGGCCTCGGGTTGCAATGTGCATCCACTCGGTCCTGCAGCTGATGATGTTTCTGACGTCTGTTAAAGTTTCATCCTTTACACATACCTCTCTCTCTCATACATGTTTGTCTGGGGTTGTTGTGCACAAAGCCTCATGGGAAGCTCTGACACTATAGTTCTTGAGAAATCAAACCGAACCCTGACACTAACGATGTGATTCTGATAGCTCCTTGTGCTTTTTAGCTATCGGCCTGCAACCTTCAAACATTCTGCCAGGATTTGTAGCCATTTGATATATCTGCTGACATTAGGGCTTCTAATCTTGTAAGACCTCCTGTGATACGTGATTCCAATCAGAGCGATGATGGATGTCAGCCGGCCTCTCTTTGCCGTGAGTGCCGGGGTGTATCGGCAGTTTCTGTAATCCTCCACGCCACAGGACAGTTCAGGACCCTGTAGATGGAGGTAAATATCAAACATGTTTGAAATTCTTCGAGCGGTCGACGAATCGATTGTTGTGGTTAAGACTGAATCTGGACTGCAAATGTCTCAGAAATGCTAGGGCCAAGTTATCATGTGCTTGTTGACTGTGGCCTCTCTCCATCTCACTCTGTCTCTTTGTTCTGTGCTGCTCCCTTCCTCTTTTATCATTTTCTTTTTTTAACTTCTTCACATTTTGAGTGCAGAAGAACATCACCAGTCAAGCAAGTTTTGTACATTTATCCCAAAAGACTTATGTATCTCTTTATTACGTGTTAGCCTTGATAATGAAGCCCATTTGTCACACACATTACTTACACATTACTGCTCGGTTGCCGATTTTATTCCTGCCGGGACAAAGACAGAAAGTCCAACTTGGTAATGTTGAAATGTCTTTAATGGTTTGCATTAGATGCAAATTGCTCTAATTTAGCCTCAGTCCATTTTGAGGAAGATGGCAGAGTTTCTTTCAGGGTAGGCAGGAAATGAAGCTTTGATTTTTGAAGTAATATTAAATCTAACGCAGCGAGTCCCAGTGTATGTGCAGTGTTTATGTGGATTGTGTTGTCCTCATTCGTTGTTGAGTGTATACAGCATGTTCTGTGGGTTTAGCTTTCAATAGCTCATCCTTTTAACGCAAATGGTTTGGTGGTTTTAGCAATACACAACGGCATGTCCTAGGGTCAAACTGACCGCCACTGAAGTTTCATTTGTCACCATTCGCTTCCTCCCATTTCCTGTCTACAACATTTTTATTTGGACGAACAAATGCACCTACACGTCACGGAATTTGCTAATTACCACCAAACATAAAGTGCAGCTGAGGCTGAGGGAAATGTCATGAGTATTGTAGGTCATGAACTAAAGTATTGCACAAACTGATATTTTTTTTTCTTAACCAGATGACTAGATTGAAAAATCAGGTAAGTCATTAGGATTCATTACCTCGTATCCATGAATGTCAGACAGAACAAATGTATAACGTTTTCATACTAATTTAATCACTCAGCATATTGATGAACCACCCCCCGCAAAAAAAAAAAAAAAAAAAATTTTAAATGAACTCATACGTGCTGTTCTGATTGCAGATGGAGATCTACAGTGGGTGAAATAATTTAGAGTTCAAAGAATCCAATTTCAAATGCAACAGACTTACTCCAAGGCCTTATTAAGTTAATATCAATAAGGTAATTTTCCTTCAGCCTTACCTTGCCCGAGATAGACTGTGGCGGTAAAGTCTTGAATTAATTCTAATGCGCCATATGCGAGGTTAATTTAAGGAGAGATCAGCAAAAAGATGAAAAGAGAGGAAGTGCTGAAAAGTCCTTTATATTGAACAAAATGAAGGATGCAGAGAAAGATGGTGAGCAAACACATGGTGTGAACTGCCACAAGAAATCAAACCAAGAAAACAGCTGGACATATTAATGGTGCTCGTATCTCCGCCTTAAAAGATCAGAAATGAAGAATATGCAAGGGTTAAAAGTAATCTCCTAACCACCAACCCAGCCATCATTATCACCACCGGCAACCGCAGCCGCTCACATCTGGAATCCTGGCCTCTGTAATAAATTGCTGTGGGCACATTATTGGTGGTCCATGCTACCGCTACTTAAATTAGCAGGACTGTTATGGTTTCATTCAGTTGCATTAGGAAATATGGAGAGTCTCTAATAGAGTAATCTTCCACTCTGCCTGTCTCTTTAGCTCGAGCAGTATGTACCCGGCTTATGGAGTCCCACCGCTATTTATTTGGATCAATAACACATGTATTGGCTTTTCTTCTGGGGTTGCACTTTGCGGATCGATATAACAATACTTCTGCATGGTGCTCTGAATTAATTACATACAGACTAGCATGCGTGGCGCATCTAATTCCTACAGTAAAGATCTGAGACTGGAAATGTTTCTTTAGGGAAGTCATTTATTTCTGTGCTCTGTAAAAGTTGCTCAATACCGCCTGTCAAGCTTCTGCAGTGTTTGTACGTGTGGAGAGTGCACGCTCTTTGCTCTCTGGTCTCTTAGTGCAGCAAAAAGTTTTGAGAAATACCTTTTCCTCTCAGCACCTTTACGGATGAAAACTATCGCATGGCTGCTCATGGGGCCTTATCAGAAATCAGTAAGAAGCTGTTTTTGTGCACTGCAGACAAGAGGAAAGGAGAAATTGATCACCTAAACTATTCCCAGGCTGCAGATTTAAGCAGCTTTAAGAGGGCTTTTCTGTCATAGCTGCTTATTTCCCACTATGCAAACATCGGAACTTCTCCCGAGGCTCTTTAGAATTGCCAAAGCCATTTGACGAATCATTTTCTCCAAGTGATACGATTGTAAAGTGGCTGTGTGCACGGGCTTTCATTCCACTCTAATAACACCGTGCTGATCTGAACTGATCAGGGATGAGATGAGAAAATAGATTGGACCACACCGAGCTTAGTGATGGCCTCACAGAAAATGGCTGCGGCGTTGAAGAGGGTGGACACGACTGGGTAAAATCAGGTCAGTCACACTGTAATGGATCGAAAACAAAAGCGTTCCAGCACAGTTGTGGTGCTGCTAACTGTATTTGCTACGCACACTTGTCTTAATGTATTTAATGTACACATTCATCTAACACCTCAGATCATGTGCAAGAAATACAGATATTCATCTAAATGCTGATTTGCCAAAAGCACATTTTTGGGGATTTGCAAAACACACTGAAGTAACTGGGCTTATGCAAAAACATTTTCATAATACTATCCTAAACCAATCCTTTTACTTGTACAAGCAATCTTTACTTGCTTGTACAAGTACTCCAAGTCCAATTCCATAAACCCTCATTACTGAGAAAGAAAAAAAAGAATTATGTCTTTCCCTTGTCTGGGAGATCATCATTTACAGAAATAGCACCAAGAATGAAAAGAAATTTCACACCACAAAGTCCTGTTGTCAGAAATCAGCCCTGTCTGACAAAGGCAGAGAGCAGTTACTACGACAGCAGTAAAGTTGAGAGAAAGGTCTTCAAAGTGATCAGGCTGGTCAGCAAAATGTGTATCATTTTATGCCTTTTTAACTCCAAAAAAATAAGGTTCAATACAACCTATGTAATACTTGTGAAATGCTCATACCACACACTGTCTTTGCATTTTCTTGTCCATTTTTAAGTGAGTTGCTGAAGAAAATAAACTTTATTTTTAATGCTTTACAGTCCACAATTCAAAGGAATTAACTCTAGTTTGGCAAGTACACTTGTACATGTCAATTAAGAATGAATGTGTTTATATAGGGGTTCTTGGATGAGGCCCATTGTTTTTAAGTAATTTTGACCTCTTTACTTGAACCAAGTTAAAAGCTTGGAGAGGGGGGCTCACAATTGCTGAGTCAAACCGGACAACTCCATTTTATCTCCTGTTATTCTGAAAAGGCAAGTTTTCCCATGATGCCGCAGTAACAATAAAGTACAGTCTTTCAATTCACTGAGCAGACCACAAGAAGTGCAGAAGAAAGGCTGCCAGTCTTCCATCTTTGTTTGACTTTGACGACCTACTTCTCCTGTCACTGCCTTTGGTGAATGGAAAAGCTGCATTTGTGTATCAAGTTTTTGCTTGTTCTGCTTCAAGGAGCCAGAACAAGTAGAAAGACATCCCTTTTCAGAAGTGAAAGACTAGAACAGCATCTTTACATTACCACTCAATATGCCTTTAACTGTTTCAAAACCTTTTACATTTGATCGGTTCCAGTATATTTTAGGAGTTAGGGACTACAGTAGTTCCAAGACCACGGTCCGCCTGTTAGTGACCTCTGTTCTAGAGGTTTGGAGACCAGGTCCTGCATCTGGTTAAAGTTGTGCCACAAAGTGGAAAAAAGATTGACAGGAAAAGTGGCCTCTGGATTTATGAACAAAACACAAAAAAAACTCACATACATGCATTTTTGAAATTAGTTTTTATATTGGTTTCGTCACATGCTCAAGGGAAATTAAACTTGTTCAGCACATACCGTACTTGACCTCATAACAGTGAGTTCAGAGTAAATAGTAATGTGAAAAGAAAAGGATGAGGAAGACAGCAGCATTCATTTTCCTCTTTTATTTCAGAGCCCCGATGTTTTCTTGTGAGCTTATTCATCGCTGTCATTTTACTAGGAAAGCACTTAAATGACAGCAAAAGGCAACCTTGTTGAGCTGAATAGGTCAGCTCTGAAATGAAGTGTTGAACAGAAATGTTCACAGCCATTTTCTCTTCCGCTCAGAGGTTCCAAGCCTGTGCAGCCTTTCACTTTGAAAGCGTTTTTCAGTCGAGCAGTGGCATAGAGGCATTTAATCTACAAAACAAGGCAATTCCTATTTATATATGCAGCGGTGTTGTGAGCCTGTGAATTCCCTTAAGCGTTCTCTTAATTGTAGCCATT
The DNA here is from genome assembly GCA_037975185.1 of Centropyge bicolor. NCBI lineage: Eukaryota > Metazoa > Chordata > Actinopteri > Pomacanthidae > Centropyge > Centropyge bicolor. The sequence goes on from JBBMOC010000068.1 coordinate 1,324,854, forward strand.
TTTGTTCTGTAATGTCCCTTCAGTATCTCCCTGTGCTGTCTTGTTTTACAATTTTGAAGAGCGCATTTCGGTGCAAGTTTAAGCTACACAAGGGAATGTTGCTCATTGGTGGTAAAACGAGCGGTAAACTGAAGAATATAGCCCTTATATAAGTGTATAAATGTGTATGGCATTACAACATTACTATTATTATTATGTTGCTGTACATTTTTAAACTTAGGAAAATTAATCTGGTGCAATATCATTGTTTCAAGAAAGGATGTTATTTCTTGACCTTCAGAATAGTATGGGCGACAAAGTCCACTTAGTAGCTCATCTTTCAACTACGGCCTTTTCATGCTCAGTTCATATGGTGACAAATTTCTCTGGACAGGTAGCTTACTTGCTAATACTTGATTGTCTCGTTAATTACTATTAGTTATTTCCCATCAGTGATCATTCCCATCATTTGCAGGGGGAAACAATAGCATTTATGATGGATCAATAGTCTTTCATGTTTACTTGTGAAAATGGCCAATGTCTTTATAGTTTTTAAATTTAAAAAAACTGGGTTCTTTGTGTCTTTGAGAGGCTAAAACAACATTCAAATTGAACTGTTGACCTGCTGCTATACCTCATCAGCTGTACAGACCCCTCAATTCTTGCAGTCTGTTTTTGATGTTGCCCATCTGACCTTGCTAAAGTTGGAGTCAGATGCAGACAAATGTAAGTTGGTGCTGTTTTCCTGTGGCAGATTTACCAGTTAACCTTCTCTCACCATACTGAGGAACTTAGAAATGAGTCAAAATGGTAGGTGCTCTACATTGTTGTGCTTGACCTGATAACGGATTTTAATGAACTGTTTGTCCTTGATCTGCAGAAAGGTGCTTTAAAACATGTTCTTTTCCCTAAATTTCCTCTATAAGAAATTTTTTTCCAGGCAAGGAAATGCGTGATATCTGCAATTTGCCTTCATTAGATAACAGTTATCTGAATGCATCTGCCCAATGCCTCAAAATTCCTACACTTCATTACTGGGTTCATTAACTTACAAACTAATATACCTTGCATACTAGTGCTGAGTAGGTGATACTGTATCTAAATATGTGGTGGTTCCTCTTTACCTGTGTACTAAACCAGTGTTGCCTGTGCTCTCACACTTTTGTGGTTATTTAAGTTTTTCTAATTCTAGTTAATGCACCTGTATGAGTAGATATGATTTATGCTCTTTAATCCCATGTGTAACTGTCTCTGTCAGTTCTATTATTTCTTTGTTCTAACTTATATTAAATAATGTTCTCAAGGCGGAACTATTGTTAGTGGGCGGTGCGCCGCAGGTGAGGTTTGCGTGCGGACCATAGGCAGGAAGCGGAAGGAGGAAAGATATAGCGCCAAAAGACATACTGAATGAAGCAGCAGACCAGAAGAAACAAGATTAAAAATGTTTATATTTTATAAGAAAGGAGAAGAGCAGTAAACACTAGCCCCTTTGTTGTAAGCAGCCTACGAGGTATGTTTATGTTTTTTGGTCATATTGTAAATATGCAAATTATATGCAAATACGCTAGCGCATATGCGTGTATGCTAATTAGCGCATCGCGGTAAATTTATATGGTAATATTGCATTATTTAAAGGTATTAGTCTGCTGTACATTTGATGTATCTGATATGTTATTGATGTTTATATTGTTAAGTAGTCTGCCAAGCCTTAATTGTTACATCAGATGTAAAGTTGTGCTGATTAGTCTGACACATGATTTAGTTTTGTTTGTTTTTGTCTTTGTTTGTCTTTGCCCAGTTTTCACGGGTTGGTCTGGAGAAATAAACCCTGTTTTTTAACAAAAGACTCATGCTGTTATTGAGGGAGCTACACCATGTGTTACATTTTCCCAGCCTCTTCTTGTTGTCTGTATTGTAGTTATCGTGATGACAGTGCCATGTCTTCATGCAGCCTTGTCTCTCATGAGAAAGAATTCAATCTCCATTTTTCCTCAGTTAAATGAAGAAAAGAAAGGGGGAAGCAGTCCCTGCTGTTTATCAATGTTACATAAAGCATAGTACATTCGTAACTTATTTTGGATTATACAAGCGCAAATGCATTTTAGATGTTTCTGGGGCAAATTCGGTGTTAAATAATTATGAGCAGGTGGGTTGGGTGCTGAACCTGGTGCAGAGCTGCTGCTGTCATGCCAACTCCTGGCCCACGGGGTACGAGAGGAGACAGGAGGCAATAAAGAGAGGACTCAGACAAAGAGGAAAGGTCAGTCCCTTAACAATATTAAGTCACCTTTATGAACTTGGCCGTGAAACCAAAATGCCGTGTGACATTTACACAAAATATAAAGATGCAAAAGAGCGTGTCAGACAGAGCTGAGAACAGGTGATTAGTTAAATTACTGCCAGGGGGACTTTTAGGTGAAAATGATGAGCGTTTTTGGCCGCTGTCACTTCCCTCAGTGTAGGAACGGGTCTGTGATGCTGGAGGCGCCGCGCCCCTGGCAACGCTGCCATGCCAACTCCAATCGTTTGTCCCGCATCGTTCCAAAACAGCTGAGTCCCCCTGGAGGACGAGGCCAGCAGCTAACGAGAAACAAACACCTCTCTGTTCTTGATGCTCAATGAGAGACAGCCTCAGAGAGAGAGAGAGAGAGTGTCGGTCACGGCGAGCGAGCAAGAGAGATGGCTGAGATAAAGGCTGGAGGATAAAGAGCGAACAAACAGAAATGGAGAGCTTCATTTGCTGGCTCTGAAAAGCAGTGGGCCACGGATGCAGCCAGTCCACTGTCCAGGTAGTTGTTAGCCGCATTGTGCTTTATTTTGGCAAAGACAAAAGAGCGTGGTGCGCTGTGTGTGAGGCATGATTGTGTGTGAAAACAAGGTCTTCTCCACAGGGTCTCTTTAAAAATGAGTAGAGGTTTAGGAAGCTATTGATTTTGCAGAAATAAAAGGCAGTCAGTCCTGTAGGATGAAAAAAGTCCCTGGGATAGATAATGGTGTTGAACTTAAATTAAAGTCCTAATTAATCTGTGATATTTAGTTTAAAGCTGCACTATTCAATATTTTAACACAAGATGAAATGACTTTGTGTAATGTGAAATGCTTATGAAAGTGACAAAACAGGAATATTATTATTCAAATACACGGAGCCTTTTGAGCTCTCTTTTAGCTTTGGTTTCCTGGTCTGCATCCCTGCAGCTCATTAACCTTGATTCAAACAACAAACCTTGTCTCAAACAACAGCAGGCAGCTTGTTTTAAAGGAAAAAAGCCACTGATAATAGCAATGTACACTACCTACCCAAACAGCTGACTAACAGGTAGAGACCAGCTGATGAACACAGCCGAACATCTCACAGCTAAAGATGCGGATACTTAGAAGTATCTTTCTCTGGAGTTGGTGGAGACCAAACACCTGAGCTAAAAGGTGAGTGAATACTGGACTTGTGTGTGTTGCCCATTAGCCACGACTGCTTACAGACCAACATCAAAACTGAAGAGAATTAAATGACAGTTGCAACCACTAACATGATTAGTAGGCCATTTTTTTAGTACATGCAGTAATGGATCTATAGTTAAAAAGTAGTGAGTCAGCCTCAATGGCAATTTTTAACAGGTGTCAGACGTGGTCCTGCAATGAAAGGGATCATCAAGTATGTATTGAGAGTACAGCATTGGTGTCATGTCCAAGAAGTTGTGTTAAGTTATATTTAGTTTTGTCTTTTGTCAATGTTGTCTCGTGGCTTCCTGTTTTATTTTGACATCTCTCTCTCCTCTTGTTTCAGGTAACTTGCCTCTTCCTCTTGTGTTTCCCTGTGGTCTGATTGTGGCCCCGCCCTGATTGTTTCCACCTGTTCCCCATTACCTAGTGTGGGTATATATTAGGGATGAGCGAGTACACCACTATCTGTATGTGTATCCGTATCTGTTCAACCATCTACATTATCTGTATCTGTATACGTATTCGGAGTGGGCGGGGCCTAAACCGGAAGTGAGTGCAGAAATGGGTGAGGCTTAAAACTGTACATTATTTTAAGTCTGAAATTGATATGGATTGATCAGAAGTCGCTAATCTACTGTATTCAAAGCCTATATACAGTATATCTCAATAATATTTATAATATTATTTTCATGAACTGCAGAGAGAAAATGTCAGATACTGCATGCAGCCACATACAATAAAAATATTAATATAGGCTCCTTTGTGTGTTCAGCTACAGCTATATGTGTGTATGTGTGTAAATGGTCTGTGAGACTGTTAATGATCTGTGTGAACTTCATGATTCATGCAAACATCCAGTGATAGCAAACAGGGAAATAATATGTCAGCCTTGTTCACTTCTTCTCAAAAGCACCGCGTTAAGTACGAGCAAAGTTTTTCAATTGACTTCATATCACCAGCCAAACTAAGAGCAAGCAGACAGTTAAAAAAAAAAAAAAAAAATCGGACCGGAGCGGAGGCATTTAACGACGCGACGCGAGCCGTTTTCAGCTCTGTCTTGTCAAATGCACCGCGCCTATGTTGGGAGAGACGTGCAGAGACCATACAGTTTATGGCAGAGACGTCTCTGTGTAGGGAGGGGCGGGCGCTGTGTGTGACTGGCCAATCACAGAGTGCGAAGACAGTCAGTTCCACAATGAGGATTTTCCTTCAGCACGAGCACAGATATTGACGGATTTTACTCGTATCATAATCGTATTCGTCAAACATGCTCTGAAACGAGTATCTGGCTCATCCCTAGTATATATAGTCTGTGTCTCCCTTTGTCCTGTGCCAGTTTGTCTTGTCTTGTTTAAGTCATTCTATGTCAGTCCATGCCAAGTTGTCCGGGTCTTGTATTGTTAGCTACTTTGTCTTGCCTTTTCCATAGTTATTGTTTGCCTTGTAAGAGTGATTTTCCTTTGTTACTTTGTCATTAAAGAAGTGTTTTTTTGAACCTTCTCTTGTCTGAGTCATGCATTTGGGTTCAAGTTCTTGCACCAGTCTTGTCAATTGGCACTCACCCTGCTGCCTATACATTTCCCTGAAGATGACCGTTATAAAAGACACCTTTGTAAAAATGTTAACACAGTGTCACAAACTGAGTGACATCCTCTCAATGTAAAGTCAATGGGATGGCAAGATGAGGTCTGAGAGAGACTCGTGTGATGAATGGGCACCATTGTAGCTGACATGAGCTGTGCAGAAACACCACAGCAATCTCAGCTTTGGAATATAAAAATATATCTTTTCATATGTCTAACATTATCAAATGAATCACAAATGAATAACAAAGGCTTGACTCTACAAAAAGCTTCATTTTTTTAACCTCAGCACCCTCTTCCTCTGACTAACTTCTATGTACATTTCTAACAGGAAGACTGGCTGCCTTTAAAGATAGAAAACCGAACTGCACAAATACAAAGGTTGGCTAACTGAGCATTAATGGCTGCAGTGATTACTGAACTGGCCTTTAATGAAAGCCGTTACTCCCCGGCTCTGCTCCACAGTACAGAGACCGTGATTGCCTTCCTCTCCAGTTAGACATGGATGTTAGGGAAGAGGAATCGCCTCGCTCCCTCTTCTGTGACTGAGGCACCGTTTAGCGCGGCCTCACGGGGTAGAAGTTTGAAATTAATTTACTAAATTCCAAAAACGTATAAAAAATGTATCAGAAGATAATGGGAGGCAGCGGCCGTGTCCCGTCTTTGCCGTATCTGTCAGCTGCCTCGCTCTCACTTTCCCTCTTTGTACTCCTCTTCTCCCTCTTCATCTCTCTATTCCGTCTGGCTCCGGCCATCGCTCTCATTCCCTCTTTCCCATAACTCGTTTCCCTCTCGCCCTCTGAATCCATATCCACGGGCATTTGCAGAATCTTCTTTTAGCTTTACACAGGAACGGAGGAGCAACATCATTTTCAGGCTCTCATTCAGCCTCCTGGCTTCATCTGCCTGCCTCTCTATCGCCATGAAAAAAAAGTAGTGAGAGGAAAGGAAAAATCTCTGCCGAGGACATTTAATATGCCGCCTACATGTTTAAATGGGCTGAACATGAGTGTACGACTCAGGCCTTTATGCGGCTTAATGTGATGACTATGTCTTAACCTTCCCACCTTGCTTAGCTTTGCCAATAGGAAGTATTATAGGTTAAAACTGCAGTTTCAGATGAGCTGCTCTGAGATTGCTTGTGTTATATGTTGAAGTACAGCCTGAAGGCTCTGTGGGAACCTGCGAGGGGTTAAAAGGTTTATCCGTTTTAGTATCGCTAAAAGGAAAAGACCGTCTCTTGTGTCATAGTAGTCAGCATCTGAAGGTAATGTTTTTTGACAGATGAGTTAAAACGACTGTGCATTATAGCCGGTATTGAGGTACTTGTGCAGGTGCATAAAGGTTTTATTTTCATATTACCTATTGTTGGCTTTTTTTTTAACCAGAGTCGGTCAACCTTGGTTTTTTGACTGTTAACATTAACCAAGCATTATATGGTGCTATGAAGTCTAATTTGTTTGGTTTGAGCAAACTGGTGCATTTGCCCGTTTGGTTCAGTTCATGCACTTGTGTGAAAGCTGTCAAGATGGATGAAACAGAAGGAGCAAGACCACCTGAAAAAGAGGGTCAGGTTCTGTGCAGACTTTGTTTTGTAGGTGATGAGATTTTAGCAGGACTTTAAAGCCACCGTAAAATCCATCTGCTAACTCTGAACCGTTTAGTAGGAGATCTTATAAGCAGTCTGTATAAGAGAGGTATAGGCAACAATGTTTTCCTTAGACCAGGCCAACTCAACCAAACTTTAGGTTGTGACAGTGACCTTAACTGCATACGCCATATCCAACACCTTCACCATAGAGGTTGCAGATCTGATAATGTTTCATTTACAGCAGTAACAAATACTGCAATATGCAAGTCCTTGGTCTTTGAACTAACAAACCACATACTTTTACTGCTATAGTTAAAGTCTCTGCAATCATTATTTTCTTTTTCTTCAAGAAATTGAAAAGGAACATTAGAGGGTCAAACATGATAATTAACAGCTGTTTTGTACTGCAAGATAGAGTTCACAGAGTTCTAAGTTGATTCGACACAAAATAAAGGAGCTCACGTCTTTCTTTCTGCACTTCATGTATCCCATGTTTTTTCAAATCACATTTATGACACAACCATAATAGCGACATTTTATCTAAAGTTAGCACAAATAATGAATTCTGTCATTAACACAATATGAGAGAACGAGGTGACCAGATGATAGCATTTATTTTTTTATTTATTTTTGTCCAAGGTCCTCTGGCTCTATAAGCTGCATTGCGACTGTGTGTGTGACGGCCTCAGAAGCCAGTTGCACAAAATCAGGTACTGTGTCACTGTGGCAAAAACGGCTGAGGCCAACAACAGCATCCGTTCATCTGGCCACTGAATCTGACCATTCAAAGAAACAGGCCACAGGCTCCATGTTCAGTGAACTGCAGCGGTTGCCACAAGTCTACTGACTGACAGTGTAATACAGTATACATAGACAAGACTGTTAGGGCTAGTTTAGGAGCCTACCTACAAAATGTCAGCTCTGTTTGTCTCGCTGAGGGCCACTGCTTTTCCAATTACATACTTTAATTACATTTAATTGTTATTAATTATAAGTTCGTTATTATGTTTAATTTGTACGCCAAGTAATGGAGCAAATGGAGAGGAAAATAGGACAAAGCCTTTGAATAAATTCAACAACATTAAACACATTAATAAATCAAAATGATTTAATAAAACTGGGATTGAACAGGAGGAGTAATCATATCAAAATGAAGGACAAAAAACTACTGGAAAATATATAGTCAGCATAATGAGAAGTCATGAAAGATTTACCTTAAAAACTGAGGATTATAAACAACAAGAAATAAGTTAATATGGGCTGCTGGTAATTATCAACACAATAAGGTTTAGAAATAAGAAAAAATACCACCACGAACAGTAAATGTGGGCCATCTGGCTGCAGGTGCTAAGCTTTGATGGACTGGCTCAGGAGGAACCAGTTCACCAGAAAACCAATTTACAATCCCAGGATCAGAGTTGCCTTTTTTCTAACAGGTGTGCTCTCAAACGAAATGGATCAGGGCTGGCACAGACTTGTGGAGAAGGACCAGCTGATTTTTGGATCACCGCTATGTCTCATTCGAGCTGTTCTCACGTACAGCAGGTAAGAACATGCAGCATTTTAATCTGTTTGTCCTGCGGGTCACTAACAATGAGTTTCAGTTGATTTAACTTTATTTAACTTAACTTTTACATTTATTTAAAAAACAACAACAAAATATGCAGTTTCAAAGATTTATGATATGGACCCTACATAATATCACAATTCTGGCAAGTTTGTCAACTGCTCACACAACTTCAGATGAGCCTGTAATAAAATTTAATTCTATTAATAATTTAACAAGGAAAATTACTTTAAAGGGAAGAACAGTGATGGATTCTTCCCTCCCTGAGGCTATGATGAGCCTTGGAATGAGAAGTTGACTATGTTTAAAAAACATTTTTCCACTATTTATTTGGTGTTTTTTTAATCAATAATTGGCTCAATCAGATCTAGAAATCCCTGTAAAAACAATATTCCAGTTGAGCACAAATCCAAAAATTATGTTTAAAATCATCAAAAATTCAGGCCAATGTATATTGAAAAGCTACCCACACCCATATGAGCATATTAATCATGGTTATTTATTGTGTTGGTTATGCCAGGAAAAGCCTGGAATGCATATATTCTATGCATCCAAAGCAGCAGAGGTCCAAACCTTCACAGCTTATGGTCCATCTTGGAACGCCATCTTCATCTCCCATAATGCATTCATGCCTGTCACGGACCAGCTGTCCCTTTCCGAGTGCCGTATCTGTATACAATCCTATTATATTTCCACGTTATTTAAGCTGAGAGGGAAATATGTTTCGAAAAAAGACACTGAATAATTTAGGTGACCCTTAGCAAAGCAGTAGAATTATTACATTGGATAGTCGTAACCTGGCTCGTAAGGGAGCGTTTCCAGCCCCGGACTGCTGACAAAGCTACCGCCAGAAATAGCTCATGACTTGCAATTTAGACCGGACGGGAGCGGAGATCATTTTAGAATAACACAATGAAACTCTCTCTCTCGGATTTCAGAGAGATAGGGACCTGTTCGGCCCTGATGAGACATTGTATGTGATATTGGGCTGCACAAATAAATCTGACTCAATTTGAATTTTGATGCTATCAGCTTATTTGTTCTTTTCAAGGTTGTTCCTTCACTGATATGGGATTTTCTTTTTTTTTTGTGAGAATTTTCTGGTGGGTGGTTCTTCTTTTCCTTCGGCAAGGATGGCGATTTGAGACAAAGGCTAAATCTTGAGGAAGAGGATAAGCAGAGGGATTTCATAGTAACAGTGTGTTCTAGTTTGGCCAAAATATTTCTATGTATACTGAAGTTATGTCAAACAGCAATATTAGACTATCTTGGATAAATTGTTGAGCGTCTAATGTTATATTTTTTTGTGTCCACTTCATATTATATATATATATATATACACACACACACACACACACATATATATACATATATACATATGTATCTTCTACTAGTACAAATATTAGAAAAAATACTCCCACTACAACTACTGCTCTCAGTTGGATGCTTTCAATTTGTCCACTAATCCATACTGTCCACACTGCTGACATTTGACTGCTGTATTTGTATGTTGAGGGATGAACTGACATTGCCTTGTAATCATCATGTACCAGGTGACATCAAGGATTTTTTTCCCACAGATTTTGGGGATATTTCTCTGGAAAAAAATGACATATGTTGCAATCAACATTACAGATGGCATTATAGACTTAGAATCAATTAATAGTATAATAAAGTAACTACATCTGACTACAATGGATTAACTCGGAAAAGCATATTTAAGTTACTCTTTAGGAAAAAAAAAATGTTCATGGCATAACCAGACAACTGTCTTGGCTCACAGCGCCGTATTAAATTCTCCCTAACAGTTTGTGTCAGGATCTGTGTTAATTTGTCATGGTGTTCAGTGTCAAGCCAAGCGTGTCACCACTGTCATATCTTATTAATAGTGTGTTAGGAGATAGGAGTTTAAATATTTGGTGTATTATTAGTTCTAATCCAACGCCTTCTGTCTGATACCCACGTGTTTGTCCTCACATTTATTTGTTCACACGGTTCACATGCGATAGCTTATGTGAAGCTGTTTTTATATGTCCCTTATGCCACATATAGCCGCCACATCATGTGAATTTATGCTGTGAATGTATCACATGTGTAATGTTTAGGTAGGCATTTCTCACATATAAAAAACAAAGGTTGCACTTCTGTTTTTTTTTTTTCTCCAGAGGAGTAATTATTTTCATATAAAATAGGCCATTCACAGTCTTCACTCTGCATGTCTATTTTGCAGTGTACGAGCAGCAGTAGGAAGGTGTAGCTGAATTGGATGTCAGGGTGAAATAAACACGCGAAAGAGATCCGGAGAGTGTTTGCTCAGCCCTTCACATGTACTCTGGGCGGTGCTCGAAACAGTAAGGTTGATAGGTCCCCTGTTATCCATCCGTCCTACATTGTACAGCTGCGGCCGATCCCTCCCCAACGTCCTCTGTGACAGTTAACTCTCAGGTATGTGGATTTCTTTTTGCTTCAGGCAACTCAAGCCTGACACTGAGCTCACTTGTTTGGAGTTATTAGGTGTCAAGCCGGGCAACTTGGCTGCGAGTGGAAAAGATATGTTTCTTTGTGTAGGTGGGAACAACACATTATACATTTAGCCTTGAAAGAATAATGAATAATTTTGTGTTTCTTGCTATCAAATGGAAGAAACACATTCAGTTAATGGTTGGATTTTCATCTACAAACTTACATATAAATTGCTTAAGCAGACCACCATTAATATTGTTAATGACTGTAGTAAATGACAGAAGCCAACTCTGCCATATTTTTTTTTATTTCTTAAATCTTTTGTTGACCCAATGGGGGACTGAACTGGAATTAAAGGGAGAGTTGCTGTATCGCTTCTTGCCTGTAAGAAAGACAAAATTCAATAAGAAATATCCCAATAGGGAATATGGAGTATAAGAAACCTGAGACCAACATTTCCTCTGGACATTCTCACTCAGGGCGCCAATTTAGTGCATTGATTATCTCTGTGCTATTTTACTATCATGCTCAGACATGAGAGTATACAGTAATGGGGGAAAGGGTGGAAAAACCATCAAGCTACGTATGTAACATTAGACATATTGATCATGGTGGAAAAAAAAATGTTTGTGGCTTTGGTTTATATATCATCCCTTGTGTGCATACCATCTACTGCAGTACAGTATGTCAAATGCTTCAGCTTTGTATAGGAAGAAAGGTAGATATCTTGCAAATGCATTCATGTGTTTTACAGTAACAACCAATTCAATACTGAGAAAAGCCTTTGTTTTTGCAAATGGAAATACATCATTGTGACAGTTCTTTGTAACAGTCATTAGTTACCTGACATGTGACAAGTGCACTGGTACCAAAATCAACTCCATGCAACGCTGTCAGCTGCAAAACGTATTCATATACTACTAATTTGTTTATATTTAGGAGGAGAACTAACTGCAGCAGGGATATTGTAAATGAAGTGTGAGGTTCAGACTGAGGTTTGCATCCTGTATCCCATATGTTTTAAGATTGGGACGGAGCGCCAGGGTAAGATCATGGCTTCATATAATAACTGAAAATCTTCTATCTTATGCATCTTATTATCTAAACCAAATTTTGATGGTGAGCATGCTCATACAAAATGTAATATGACGGTTGTTCTTAACATAAAAGCAAATTTGCCCTTACAAAAGCACATATCCAATGTTTGTTTTTCACATTTAGAATTCAGTATTTCACAGTGTCAATGTATGTCAATTCATTGTTGTTTTCACATATATAACATGTAAATAGATGATAAATAAATATGAATATATAAAATGAATAATGACATGTGCTTACTCACAGATAAGACAGTTGTGTGTATGTTCATGCTTTTGCTTTAGCGTACAATATGTCAACTGATGATAAGAGCGATTTTTTCCCGCAGCTCTACAACTGGATGGTTATTTAATTTTAATGATGCTGCTACATCTGCTAAAAGTTAAATGGCAGCAGATAGATACAGTTTAAAATTATTAAAAGCTTCACCTTTGTACTTAGCTGGCTTATTGTAAGAAGTAACATTTTTACTATCTCCTAATTATATATTGCATGAGGTGACCAGTGCGCCACAATAAATCAGAGCTGTCCAGTATCCACATATTCCTTGTGCAATATCTCAGTGTTGTGCAGTACATTTCCTGCCCTGCCTCGTGCCAGGAACAATAAATTGGCTTAACATAGCCAGACTTAGTATTGTTTTAATAAAAGATAACATAGTTGAAGTGTGTTTGGACTTTACAGTACCGCTGGGCGACTGCAGGATGTGTTGGCGAAGATATCAAACTATCTCTTCACTCATCTTAGTTCACAAGGTTCCAGGCAGTATTTCTCCACCACAAATAATGCAGTGATATGCAGAATTCACACAGCTGCAGATCTCAGAAAGTGCGGGTGTGTGTAGGTGCATTATAAAGCTGTCTCATCCCTTTCCTTATCTTAAACGCAGTTCTGAGAGGTGCTTTTTACATTTAGCCTCCAGGTGTTATCTTCCATCTCTCTGTCTCATCTTAAAGGCAGATATGCACACAGATTTATTCACACACACACACTCTCACACACACACACACACACACACACACATCTCAAGCTAAAACAGTGCGCATATGCACATCTTACACCTGACAGCCAGGCCGTACATAAACCATGACATCTCTGAATATTTGGACTGTCAGAGTGCACCGTGGGAAATATGATAGACGACAGCAGTCACAATGCATGACGGGAAATGTGATAGATGACTGCAATGACACCGGCCACGCCTTTTTGGTTTTTGGCCCAAGAACGGCACAAAAAGCATGATGATGAATGACTTGACTTTAGGAAACGTGATGAGGCTGTACAGTGAAAATGTTACAGAGCGAAAAATAGCTCAGAGTCATTCAGCGATGTGGTTAACAACATTTATACGAGACAGATTTACAAAGGTAGAGAAAAGGAATTACAGGGTTTAGGTTTTGACTGGAAGTGCCCTCAGATATGGGCTTTAACAAAATGCAGCCCCAATTAATTCACTATAAATTTACTCATAGGACATCATTTAATAGTCAGAGATGATATATATAATTACAGTATTGCGTGACTATATATCAGCATGCTAAAAAGACCAACACTTATATTGAATGTATATATGTACAATATCTTCAATTACAATTTATTCAGTGCTGATACCAAGGTGTTGGAGTTTGCACAAATGCACACGTGTCACCACAGTGATCACATAGTCATCACATAAATGCATTAGATTCATGGTCTTTATCACTTCCATGTCGTAGTATGACTGCATAACACTACATAAGTATAACTAATTACAGTGGTTCCCAAACTTTTTCTGCAGGGCCCCCTTTGGAAGATACAAATGTTTTAGGCTCTTCCTACCTACATGCACCCGCATAAACACATATCAGACACGTTTTTTATTTCCAAACTCCCAAATAGAATTTTTCCTAAAGAAGGACAACACTTTTAAGAGTGGAAGCATCAAAGTGACTCTGCAGCATTCATTTTCTAATTTTATTTTCATTCATTCATTCATTCATTCCATTCATTTGGTGTTGATTCATAGTCTGCTTTTCATTTACCTGGCAGTCCTGTCGCAAACCCCTCCATGCTCTGCTGGCATGCGTCATTTGTTTACATCAAGCCTCACCCAGCAGGGTTGCCAGGTCCGTGTTTTTTCTGCGGAATTGGGCTACTTTTTAAATGTTGCTGCAAGATGATTTTTTTTTTTGTCCACTGGTTGGTTGGACGTATTTTGCATGCAAATTACATAAATAATATCTATAAATACAAATACATAATTGAAGTGAAATTATTATTACCACCTAAATAGCACACATGTACACATACACTCAGACCTGGCCATCCTGGAAACCACTGACTTAATATAACTTGTGTTTTGGTTTTGGACTGTATCAGTATTTTTCTATAGATATAGATGTTTCATTTTTATTATTTGAAAAAAAGTTGCTGCCTACATGCCAACAAAACTATATGTTATCGATAGATTATATAAATACTTTCTATATATGTGTATCTATGTTTTTGCTTGCATACACATGTGTACATTTTTCATTGCTTTCTATTTGTATATATCTCAATGTTTATTTTTTGTTGACATCCGTAGTTGTGACTGCTGTACAAATGAGCAAAATTATTCACCAAGAACACAACGGAGAGAACGTCAACAGAAAGTGACATCAAAAACAGTGGGAGCACACAACATATGAGGTTTCTGCACGGCACGACAGAACTGTGCATCTCGAGCGCGGCGACTTCGCCCGTGGCTGCCTGTCTCCCCTCCAGAAGCAGATTCTCATCCATTCTGGCCTGCCTTCTGTAAACAGGCCCCCTTGTACAATACACATGGCAGAGTTTGCTCCTGGCCAAAACTGACAGATACTAAACAAAAATAACTGCAGGGAAACAATGAGCAAAACAATAAGTTCTTCCATGTTTGACACTTTCTGTTCACACTCCTTCTCCCTCCATCTGTTCGGCCTGAGATGACTCTCTCAGCGCACTCTCTCCCGTGCGTTGTTACCTCAAACGTATACCCTCGCAACCCCCTGAAAAACAAACCGTAAAAGTAAATGTCACGCGCATCCCAACATGCACGACCACAAACATGCTTACACATCTCAAGCCTGCTCCCGCCTCCCCCCTGCCATCTGATTTATTCATGCGGGCTGATTAGGCTGCAAGGCCAATATAAGCCGGTTGCATCATTGTGTGGGTAAATTGCTGTTAGTTGGAGCTGCTCGCTAGATTTACAGCTCCTTAATGGGGTGAAATTGGAGAAGCGATGGTCGGTTTAATTAAGGAAGCTGAAAGAGCTGAAGAGCAGCTTCCCGAGCGCTGATGTGTACACGCAGAGAGCGCCGGGCGGGGGTGACTGATGAAGGGTAGCTAGGTGTGTGTTTACATGTGTTTACCATTACTTATTCAAGGAACCTGTACCAAGCACTTTGCTTCCTTTTCCAGCTTGCCTTTATCGCAGTCGCACAGAGCCGCATATTCCCACCTGGGAGCTGCCAGCTCTCTGCGGAGCCTCTGCTAGAGAAAATTGGGCATTAAGGTTATGTTAAAACTGCAAGGAAAGGATAGAGCATAATTCCTCTTTATTACATTCCTTTCGCTAATCACAATTTTGTACTTACAAAGTGAATCGAACAGATTTGTTTTTTGCCCACTTGGGGGCGGCGGAAACAAGCTGTGACTACAACACTGACATGTCATCATCTTTTAAGTTGTAATGGTGAACTTTGCTTAAACTTATTTACGCATCCAGAAGGTGGAGTGACATTAGCATTCATTTGGATCAATTGGTCATCATCATCATCATTGTATTTCTGGTCACCTGGCAAATATATGTCCAGTATTTACACTCTTTAAGCTCCATTTTTGCTCTTGACCAATTCATGACGGACATAGCTTGATCTTTAGCTACTCACCAGCCGGTCACTAACCATGCCTGTCAGCTGTTTGGTGCTGAGCAAGTGGTTTACAACAGGGCTCAAGAGCTATAAGATTGGAAGCAAAACAGTAAAGTTGTGGGACAGGCAGTTAAACAATGAGCTGAAACTCATTCCGCTCATGGTAAGACATTGTTACTCAAACTGTCTCTAATCACAATTTACATGTTGACTTTCATGTTTGACTTTGAGCTACTGTATTTACAAAGCTAAATCATAAATTGATGGACTGAATTACTGAATATTGGACTTGTGACGTGACCAGAACCACTCTAACCTCTAACCCTAACCCTGACTTGATAAATGATATTTTGGGGTTGTGTTTGTTTTGGCAGTTTTGTGCCCCCTAGTGGTCAAAAGCTTAGTATTGCTAATACTAACGTCTACCTTTGACAATGCTGGAAATCCACAATAACATGTGCACACTGATGAAGACTTGATACATCCCTGACTGCCCCTGATGGAATCAATTAAAATTCAAACATTCAATAATCAAAACCCAACTAATCAAGACATTATTTGTGTGTACTTGTTTGCTTGCTGGCATTCATCTCCTTGTATAGCATTCACCACAATCAAAGTCGACGTGTGTGTGTGTGTTAGTTGTGGTTGTGTGTGTCTTCCTGTGTGTTTCTGTTTTAACCCAGGCCATTACATAATTCCACACAGACCAACTACTTTGCCTTTATTTTCCAGGAAGTTTCTAAGCCATCCTGCTGTGAGTCTTCTGTGAAAAGCAGAGGGCAAAGGCCCCCTGAGGAGCTGCTCAGCTGCTCACTGTCGCCTATTAAAGACAATGAAGCTGGGGCACTGGTGGCACAACCATCTAAGATGAATGCTAGGCATATGCGAGTTCAGTATTATTGATGACATTCTTCACATATCAGCTCCCATTTTCTTCTCTCCTTTCTCTGAACTATTCAATTACCTCTATGGATCCATCAGTGAAGTAACTGATCTCCATCGAGTCTCAGGTCCCACTGAATATTTCTTGTGTGAGATGCTTACATGCAAATGAGTTGTATTTGAAAGTAGGGCTTCCAGCTGTGAATCAGAAATTGTCCCATATCCCAGTCAAATCACCACGGTCGCTGTCGTTGACTCCCAGGAGTGCTAACATTATTCATTACTACAGGCTGCGTCTCCGCTGAGCACATTATAAAGAAACTGGTTCAATCCACTGATCCACTTACTAGTTCTACATAAAAACAAAATCTCACTTATTCATATTTTGGTGCTGCTGTTGAAAGGTTGTTTACATGAGTAATATAGGGAGGGAATTGGCCACATATTTTCAATTATAATCACAAACACAACAAACTGCACTCCAAAAATGACAGACTGGGCCTTTAAATTCATGATCTCCAGATTTCAGATTGAAGCTCTACTATGATCACTTCACAGCAGACGCATTTATAATTACTAACATTTCTTACCTCACAAGGTGGGACACACCAACATTAAGACACATGCACTTTAAGCCAAGCAGTAATGGGAATTATGGGCACTTTCTACTGAAAAATGGCCAGTAACTTAGTTTGCTGCATCAAGGTGAAGAGACCATTCTTCTGATATCATAACAGCAGGTAAAAGTTATTTCCTCTGTGTAAACTGTTGTTCCTTCCTTCCAAAAAGTACTTGAAAGCCAGTCTGATCCGGATACTGCTATAACAAGTGCCATGGATCTATTTTCCAAACAGCCTCACCGCCTGGATAAGCTGCATAACACTGTAGAGGAGGTGACATGGTGGGATCCCATTACCTGTTATGTTGGTGTTATTTCATAAAGTGAAACATCGATTGTCATGCATGTACCTATAGCTGAATAACAAGCAAACAAATGTATCTGTAGTGGGTATTTGGCTAATAAAGGCGTCTTTGCCAGTCGAGAGTGTAGAGTCTATTACATATCTACTGCATGCAGGTGCATCCTGGGAGAGGGATTCGTCCTCTGTTGACTTCCTGGATATTTATAATATGCTTAATTATGACTGTAAATCTTGAGTGACAGGTTGATCAGCTCATCATGTCTCACATCTCACATTCTAAGCTACATGAGAAGATACTGATCTGGATTATGGATGGTCTACATATCAACATTAGGGGTATCTGATTGGAGTTTCATTAACTGTCATAATGCAAAGCAAAGTTATAGCATGAATCTCATCACTAGTTTGATAGAATTAGCCTGCCCATAGATAGATAGATAGATAGATAGATAGATAGATAGATAGATAGATAGATAGATAGATAGATAGATAGATAGATAGATAGATGCATCCTGGATAGTTAGTTCCCTTATTATGATACACACTTGAGATGAGAATTTGTCTCCTCTCTCCTGCAAAGTCAATTCTTGTATGAAATTCATATTGCAAAAAGACAGTTTGATAGCTTTGATATTAGCTTTTGTTGTAGTCCACAAGTACTATTCTGTTTTCAGTATCTTTGATTTTCTCTCATATTTCTGGCTTAGTAAATGTCACCGATTATTAACTCCCTCTCAAAAAAAAAAAAAAAAAACAACCTTTCTTTTTGCTACTGCTGGGTAGTAACTGAAAAGAGAAATCTTGTAGCAAAAATAATGATTTTTTTTGGGGCCACTTCTACTTTTTCATTCAATCTCGAAAAGTGCTTTTATTCAACACATAAAATAACCACAGGCACATTCAGCAGGAGAACAGAATGTCCCAAAGAACGACTGAACAGAATATAAGTTTTGTACTTTTTTTTTTTTTTAAAGCAGCTGCTGCAAATATCTGAAGAAGAGACAAGTCGACAAAAGCATCTTCCCCAATCTGGGAGCGTTTTCTCCTGCAGGTTGATGAAAAGCCTAACGATCCTGATGGAATGAGCCAATCCCCTTTTATTTTCCGTCTTGATTTCTAAATGAATCTGCATTTGCTTTTTGTGTTTCTTTGCGAGGTTACAAAAGATATGATTTATTAGTCTGACAGGCGCCCCGGCTGCCTCGGGACGAGCCACAGCTTCCTGAACACACCTCCTTTATCTTTCCCTGCTTAAAGGCCTGAAATTGCAATCAGAGATACACAGACACAGACACACCCACAGCGGTAAAAGCTGAGACACAAACCATTGTACAATAATTTATATTTCATCTTTTATTCATTAACTTACTCAACGTCAGACTTAGAACCTCATTGCCCCGGTTTTATACGCTTTATGTGTGGCTGTTTTTTTCTGTCTTGTGCATCTGTGAATAAGTGTTCCTCTATATGTGTGTGTGTGTGTGTGTAGGATTGTGTGTGTGTGTGACTGAGAGAGTCCGTAAGAAACAGCGGGGCCAGCTCATGTGCATTATCCTCCTTTGATAGAAAGGGAAAACATGAACCCATTAAGGCCTCAGGGCTTATCTATTAGCCGGGAACAATCTCAACGACCTTTCTGTCTTTGCTAATTTCACACAATGGCCTGACCTTTAAGCAAGTCTGTCGCAGACATGCGGCTAGTCAAGGATCTTTGCCGCAACAATGCCGCTTTATCCAGCCCGCAGACGACAGAGAGGTCTGTAATTATCTCCTCTATTATTACTGAGCCTCTCGGTTTTTCTTATTCCCTGCTTGTGGAAAGTTGGTATTAAAATGATTCACTCTCCACTTATTGTGATTCAAAATTCATTCCATATTGTAAATAATATATATTGAGATCTTTGTTGATGAATTATCGTGCTTCTGACTCAATTTCGGCATTTTTGTGGCGTCGCATTTTTCAGGAGCATCAAAGGATTATGCGCAAAGGCGAGGGGTTGTGGAGGGTTTGCTCTTCAACATTCAAATCTGAAAGTGTTCATTTTCAGATTGGAAAAAAGATCACTTAAATTAGTCAAAGTACCATACAGTGATGTAAAAATCGCAAGTAAAAGTCCTGCAATCAAAATGAACATATGTATTATCAGCAGTATGTACTCAACACATCAAAAGTGAAAGTACTGGTTCTACAGAGAAAATTCCCCTATGAGTGAGATAATATTATTTATTGCATTATTAGCAGGAGGAGGGAGGGACGAGACAAGTGATGATGATTGGCTAAGGTCGAGTAAGCTTTCATCGTAAGCCACGCACAAAAAATAAAATACTTAGTACAGTATCTCTACCAGTTGTGGTCTGTTGAGGTGCAATGAATATTAAAAGTTCTGTGTAAGTACCTGTCTATGCAATTCTACTCTACGTAACTGACTTGAGAAACCTGCTAAGAAAAAAATCCAAATTCTTAGACAAATTGAAACTTAAAAAAAAAAGAGTAACGCAATAGTTACTTTCTCTGGTGACTAGTTACTTTTGTAGTGGAGTCATTCAGTTACTAACTCAGTTACTTTTGGGAAGAAGTAACTAGTAACTATAACTAATTACTTTTTAAAAGTAACGTGCCCAACACTGGTTATTAGACTCTTAAAGGAATATTTCGACAATTTTTGCAAAAATGCTCACAAACAACACTAAACCAGGCCAGCAGCCAGTTAGCTCAGAACAACTTTCACCAAACATCACCTTCAAAGCTCACTTAACTGGCACTTGTTATTTTCACACTTTGCTTTGTGTTCGAAGAAGTTTAATGAGGAAATATTTGTTAAAACCACTGCTTACAACTCATAGACATTTTGTCAAGAGACCTTACAGCTTCTTATGGAAGGAGTCACTATGATTAAATTCTCAATTCTTCTTCAATCTCCAGTGTATTTTATATGTTTGCCACATGGAAAACCTTAGTTAGTAAAGCACCTGTGAACCCCAGCTGTCAAATGGAATGTTAACTCTTCCGCCACTGTCTGTCTATCTTTAACTGAAGGTGTTTGTGAACTGTTGTCTGCCAAATGGTGAAAGTTCTTTTCTTTCAATTTGTGGCATTACAGAGGAGTTTGTTCAAGCATGCCTGCGCGGCGTGCTTGTCTTCTTCGCTTCTCACAATCATGGTCATTTGATTTCCCTCAGCGGCTTCTTTAGAGCAACAGAATAGAGGCTTAAGGATGAGCATAAACTGAGCCCCTTTTCCTCCATGGCTTCATTTAATTGACTAATCTGCTCTGCCCTGCCCATGAGCGCAGTAAGCCAGTTGTCGACTCAAAGAGGCCCCTCAATTCAGATAAATGCAAGAAAAAAACATCCAAGGCTGGTGCCGGATTTTGCCCTAAACACAGAGA
Organism: Centropyge bicolor; assembly: GCA_037975185.1. Lineage (NCBI taxonomy): Eukaryota > Metazoa > Chordata > Actinopteri > Pomacanthidae > Centropyge > Centropyge bicolor. The sequence continues at coordinate 1,345,645 of JBBMOC010000068.1, forward strand.
GCGAGGGAAGAGACTTGTGAATTCTATTAAGATGTATGAGAAGACAGTTGCCAAAGCCATTTAATCGCGCTTCCGTTCTGCTTAATCCGAGCCCGGCAGATGTGTGCTTGCAGGTGAAGCAGGACAGGGAGATGATGAGTCATGTAGCCAGTCAGAAAAGAAAACTGGGAAAACAGACAAATAAATAAATAATAAAATAAATTTCAAAAAACTATAACTATAACTCAGGACGAGTCAATTTCAGCGTAAAACACCGCTCTATTTTTTCAGTTATCGCTGTGAGATACGTGCACGCACACAAAGGTTGTGTCCTAAATTTAGACTCTGATCCCCTCTGTCACCTCTCGCTCACACTCCCTGTCTTTCTCTTCCTCGCAGTCTCTTTTCTCTCACAGGCTGATTTGTCATCTGTCTCTTCCTTCACTCGCTATCGTCGGCAACACAGCGCACATAAATCGAGCTGCTGACTTTTAGGAGAGACGGGCCGGAGCCGTAAATTTGCACGATGGACAATGGAGGAAGTCCGTACAGGAAAGGCCTGACACCTGTGGACACCTGTGGACACCTGTGACATGTGTCTAATATTTTGATGTAAATATCAGCAGGTTCTTTGTGCTCCTCCTTTGTGACACTGTATGTTGTTGATATTGATACTGACCCAGGAACCATTTCGCTGAAAGCTACGACCCACTCAGATTCAGTGATGCCGGATCTGACCCCTTTTGTCAGTAACGAGTAATCTAACGCGTTAATATTTCCAAACCAGTAATCAGATTAAAGTTATTTATATCCAAGTCACTATGCGTTACTATTTTTGATATTTTCCTTCGTAAAAATTTATATTTTTGAAGCAGCGACACAAACACACACAAACAACACAAACACAACAACACAACACAAACAACAATGGAGGGAGGAGAGAGATGTGCCTTTTCTACCTGGAAATACAGCCATTATTTTGAGTTCGTGTCAGCTAAAGACAATAATATTAAGGTTCGTTGTACACTCTGTGCTTGCAACAAAATACTATCAAGCTTCAAAAACACAACGTCTAATTTAAAGAAACATTTAGAGTCACAGCACATCGCAGTCAAGTTGACAGAGCAAGTCCCACCAGGTGCTAATGAGCAGAGAGCTGCAAGCAAAGCCACAGCCTCGGCTTCTGCAGGAGAGGACCCGCCACCCAAACAACAAAAGGAGATACATTGTTTACTTGACGTTACTGTTAAAAATGCACTTCCAATAAAGTGAGTATTGACAAAACCAGTTGTCATTTTCATATTGAGACGGGGGGTTGACGGCAGCTGCTGAAAGTAACTTATAAAGTAACTAGTAATGTAACTTAGTTACTTTTAAAATTAAGTAATCAGTAAAGTAGTAACTAGTAAAGTTACTTTTTAAAGGAGTAATCAGTAGTCAATAATCAGATTACTTTTTCAAAGTAACTGTGGCAACACTGCTCAAATTGCTGAAAGCTGCAGGGTTGAAACATCTGCCCATACATCTTCTCTGCTGTCATTTTCTGTAAGCACGGCAAACATTACACCACATTCATCCCTATCTCGACGCTGTTAAAATTAATCATGGATTTGCAAGGACACTTAGGACACTATTTAAATGGTGGAAGCACGACAATCCTGCTGCCTTGACATGAATACAACATTTAATTAATTGAAGGTTCAGTATTAAGCGTAGAACACAGATAACAGATACTGAAAGAATCAAGCAATATTTTTTCTCTTTTACAGACACGTAATCACATTAGACTTTAATATTTCGTGCCGATTTAAATGCATATACTGGTTGGATACTTAATTATACGTCAGCTTTAGAATTTCCCCACTGTGAGACAAATAAAGGTTAATCCCATTTTATCTTATCTTATCTTTTAAAGCTGCAATGTTCAATATTTTAATAACAGATCATCATGTGTAATGTGGCAAGGGTCACTCATAGAGACAAACTCATGGACAATTATTACCCAACTCTGAACTGAACTCTACACAGCAGTTCACATTATTTTTGGTTTTACAGCCTGATTTTTAGGTTAATTCACTTTAAAATTAAAACAGATGTTTGATATATTTGTATTTCTCTACTGTCATTCATTTGAACTCAATTTACTAATGATGGTTTTGTCCTCAGGTCCTTAGGTCAGGTAAAATTCACAAACACCACCAGCATCATATATATAGACAGGAGGAAAAACACCAATCAGAAGGTGCCAGCAGCATGGTGTGTATGGGTATCTAAAGATGTCAAAAACAGAGCTACCAAGTAATCATTTGGTGTATAAAAAGCAATGTCTCGTGTTTGGAAAAAGAAAGGAAGAAAAAGCCACAGTGACCTTTCCTCTATTTCACAGTACTTCCCCGCAGCACCGACACCATCAGTCCCCTTTCCTCTCACCATGTTTACAGAAGAGTGTGCTCCTGTTGGTCAACATCTGGAACATATCGTTTCTTGTGGAAGGCAAAAAAAATTCTCGTCGTGAGGCTTCCTAGATGCAGAGCTGCTTGGCGTCCGCTATGACACGCTACACTAGATAAAGTCAGTTGTCAACGCTACATCTGTAATCGGGCTGATATTGCGTTGTCTGAACTGGCACACACAGCACAGGAAACAGAACTGATGCATTGTAAAAAAACAAACAAAAAAAAAACATAATATTCTATTTCGCTTTGTCATTAAACTTCATTTTACTCTTTTGTTTTATGTCTACAATATTGCATGTTGCTCTAGTCACATTTAATGTTGAATGTCTGCTCTACATAAACAGGCTGCACGCCACGTCCGTCCTTCCTTTATATTCCTTCCATTATAATTCTTGACACCAGACTACAGTAAACAGGCTCAGTGAGTGAACAGAAGAGATTGCTGTAACTACGGCTCAGTTGTGCTCAGTCAGTCTACTGTTAAATAGTGTGAAGCAGACAGAACAGCGTGGGTGTGTCTCTGTCACTGTCAATAAGCTCTAGCCATTAATACATAATAAGCAGCCGTCGGCTTTAGAAAGAAGTAAGTATGTGGGTGGGTGGGTTAAAAAGTATGTTAAACGTTATGTGTTGGTGCGTTTTTCTCCCCCTGCATCATGAAGCCTGAAGTGAAAGTAAAGTAATATAATGGAAATAAGCATCTGAGATATGAGTACACAAGGTAGGCTGATGTTTTTAAGAGCACAATACAGAATTAATCTTCTGTATTAAACACCACAAATTGTTGATATGATTGCACTTGTGGTGACAACACACATTAACCTTTTATAGGGCAAGTGACTATTTTTGGTAATTTCCGCTGTATTTACAAAAGTGAAAAATTGCGAAAAATTTTACAACAGAAATAAAGTTTTCTTATGTGATCCAAAAACACTCTATTGTTAAATTTTGTAATTTCAAAGTATTTCATAAAAGAAAAAAAATCATATAAAGGGTTACAATGCATATCAAGACGTTTTATTGCAATAACGGAATTTCCTTCTTTTGTCACATATCACTTCTTCTGGATGCTACAGGTGAATGACAAAGCATGACACAGATGGTGTGTTGAGCTTAAAATTGCATTCACCTGTATTAACCCTATACCACCGAACGTATTATATATGATACATGAGTTTTGGAGGCTTCTACATCATCAGTGTGCAAAATAAAAAGGTTGTGAAGCACAAAATGAGCCAAAATAAATGACAATACTAAATAATAAATAGTGGAATAAAAATATTTTCTTGTTTGGAACTAGAATGACCAATTTGGTACATATTTTTGATTTAATATGTTTTTGTTGAATGAAATTAAGCAAAACTTTGGGTCTCACATGATGATGATGTCTCAAATATGATGCAAATTATATGGAAATTGATATTTGAAAAAAAGAAAATCTTGTTCGTTCAGAAGGACCATTAAAGGCTCCAGTTTCAAAGAACTGGAATTTTCTGTCAATTATTTTGTGGACCAGGCTTAACGGGGTTAAAAGGGCTCTGTGTAGTGACAGGCCCACTGATAATTGTCATGAGATTGTCCACTGCAGGTCTACAAAGCCTTTTAGCATCTTTGAGTCATTGTTTTGGTTTTACAGCTCACGACTTTACTGTTGGGACCTAGATATTCTTCTCAGGTGCTGGTGGAAACCAAAACAGAAATTACAGCAGTGTGTGTGTGTGTGTGTGTGTGTGTGTGTGTGTGTGTGTGTGTGTGTGTGTGAAAAGGCAACGGTTATCACATCAGCCATATCATCAGCTTTAAGTCATTTTCCTTTAACAAGTATATGGTAAGTGCTCGGCAAGCAAGCCCTGTGCATTTAAAAGAGCAGTACATGTACTGTATTAGTAACACAACAGTAGGAACACATGCAGTATGTTTCATAAATTTCTATTCATTTTGAAGGCTGATGCAGAAACATTATCCTCAGTTCTCTCAAACACTCAAAGGACTGTCTAAAAAAATTCTTCCTAGGCAAAGGCATTTGTGACATTTACATGGAAAACAGACTGCTCCAATTCAGCAACTGGGAGCATTTATGTAACAATGTGATGAATTTATAATGCAGGGAACTATGCGACCTGCTAGATTTTAAGACGAGACTTAAAAACAAATGTGTGGCCCTTTTTTTGAGAGAGAAGGAAACATGGAGAGAATCAAAGAGAAAAATAAATTCGACCAACACGGTCCAGATTTTTCTCCTTCGCGTCAGCTCGTTTTTGATGTTTGGCTTTTTTTTTCTGATCGTGGCGTCGTGCTCATTTGTCAGCGGAGTGCTTGATCATGTCCAATATCATATATGAGCGCTGAGAAAGCAGTAATGATTTTCTGTAAGTTAGTTAGAGGCTGCAATTAGGTGCAGTTGCTGGAGAGAAGACTTCCCTGTCAACAACTTTGTGTTTGATATTTTGTCTCTTCTACACATTCTTCATGTGAATTTCAGGACACTTTTTGAACACTTGAACAAAATTTGCATGTATGAAACCAGTATTTGTTGGTGCCATGAGGCCGGATTTGATAAGGTGTCAATAAGGTCAACAGGGTCAAGTCAGTGCTGAGCTACAGTTTAGACCTGATGCCTACAAGGTGTGAGTTGAAACACTGGAGAAGCTGAATGATCTTTCACCATTTGCAAGTAGTTTGGAAATGCTGGTTTAAAGCAACAGAGGTCATTCAAAAATTGCTACACATCTCAGGGTCAATACAACAATATCTTTCATCCAAAGTTTGATTCATGTTTTGACCTGCAACTTTTTCTATGCATTTTAATTATTAACTCCAGTGTTTTAGGGTTTTGTCTTTTGTGTTAGTGGTTCTTTCTGTGTGGCTCTGTTTTTGTTCAGGCGCTGCTTCGGTGGCAGGGGGCGTGGTTTCCAGGTGCTGGGGGTCCTCTGCAGCCACAGCTGAGTCTTGTTCTCACCTTCAGCAGTAGCTTTATATCCCTCCTGGTTTTTCGAGCAAGCTGCCGGATCGTCCACACCGCCACTCCCTCACATTACGGCCATTGCTTGCTTTCTTGTGCTTTGTGTCTCTTTCACCCTTTCCCATTGTCTGCGTCTCGCTCCATCACACCTGACATTGTTGCATTTTTAAAGCACAGTTGCAGCTTATATGCCAACTATATATTATCTGTATGCTACTTAGCTATGTACACACCAGCTTACCCCATTACCCTGCTTACACCTTAAACCCGAATCCTCCATTCTCTCTCTTAAGCTCCTGAGAGAGAAGCAAATCTTTTGCTCATGGTGGCTTTCAACCCAAACAGACAAAACATCTATTTGCACAACCCTGGGTGTATATGAGTCTAATCGTTTCTCTCCATTGACTTACTGGCTTTGTGTACAATCGCCCTGCCTCTAAAATTCACATTCACATTTCAGAAAGTTTTACAAGTGGGGAGATTTTGTCTTTATACTTTTGCAGATGATATTCAGGAACAACACAGTAGTATACAATAAAAAAAACTGATTCAAGTGATTCACAAATAGTCTTCATTTCTTTTGGCTACCAGGAGATTGGCTGAAAAGATCCACTATTCGCAATATTCACTTTTTGTGATGCCCTTCTCATGCTGCACCAACAGATTTGTAATACGGTATGATACTCTAAAGCTAAGCTGCACAGCTGTAATATGCATCGGAATTTGGTGGCCCACGTGGAAAAAACAGGAAGTCAAGACATTGCTTTTCAAGATCAATAATACAGTCCAAAACTCAATGTTAAAATCAGTAATCCATCTGCAGTTCACCACCGGCCAAAGGTCGGGTAACTTGACTGGCAGCTTTTGGACAGACTTTATGTTTCTACTGAGTTGTACCAAAAAAACGTGTTTTGTTCAGTCACTCTTGACGTCATGTAAAAGGAAGCGTCTTTAAGATACCTAAATGGAGTTTCATGCAATTTGTCACCAAGCTCATAGATGCACTTTGATTCCAGATACTACAAGCTTTCAGAAGGTATATTTATTATCTGGCTTTTCTTATATTCATTTGTATCTTCAGTTGTATAATGGTCCCATTTAACTGAGGACAGGAATGATCTGATTGTGTCTGATAAAATAAAGACATATCTAATTAATCAGCATGTGACACTGTTTGTTAGTTGATAAAATATTATACATGTTACTGGCTCATTAAAAGGATTTAGGCAAGCATGGTTTGTTATTGTGTCAGATACAATTCAACAGAAGTCACTAGACACAAGACAAAGGAAGAATTAAAATTGCTGAACAGTTCTAGCCATTCCAGCCAAAAAGTAAAAGAAAACAAAAAGGCAGAAAGACAAACTTTTCCTCACCTTCCCAGGACTTGGGATTTAGAGTGTATCAGTGTATCTCTAAGATGCTTGCCAGCAGTCTGTGCACATCTCCCTCAGACTGAAGAAGGACATCTAATCGGTGGAGGATTTCCATACCTGCCTCCCGCCTCCGGTAATCTGAAGTACATCACACGTCTGGCCGAGCTTTATTTCAAGAGTCTAGAAAATAGATAAGCAAGTGACAGATGGAGATAACACTAATCCCTGAGTGGTGCCGGGTCGAAAGGAATGGCCGCTGCACAACGACAAGGTAATGAAGGGCCCAGGGGCCACAGCAAAGCCTTACTGAAATAGAGGGAGAGGTGGTGGTGGGGGTGGAGAGAAGTGGGAGGGGGATAAAAAAGAGAAGAAGAGGGGGAGAGAGAGGAGAAAGATGAGGCCACGAAGTGAGAGTGAAAGCAAGACAAGGAGGACGAGATAGAGAGAGGGAGGGTGCAAGAGGGGTGAAGGAGAGGGAGGGAAACGCCAAGAGATAATGAATGTGTCGAAGAGAAGTGTACGACTCCAGGCATGTCCACTGCAGGGGTGTGTGTGGCATTGTTACAGCTATAGGATATATTAGACAGTGTAAGTAAGACTGCACACCATGGTCATCCTAAACCTTCTCCAAATGTCTCTGTGACAGTTTGCTGGTGTCATACAGGTGCTGCAGGAGTCCTCCATACTACAACATCAAAATAGCTTCAAAAATAACACAGCTGAAGTTTATCTGATCCCTTCAGGTTTGGATAGAATTGTATAAAAAGTTCATGGTCAAGATTGGAAGATTATGATTGGGGTTTTTAAAAAAAAAGGAAGCTATTTAGTTAAAGCAGAATAAATGGATTTTTTTTTTTTTGGGCCAGTTAGAGGCAGCTGTTCTGTTCCATCATCGCCTATGTATACATTCAGCAGATGCGGAGCAACATTAACATTTCATTTCATTGTCCAAGCAAATGATGCTAAGGTGCATGATTGATACAGCTGGTGTGATGCCACTGAAGCTGCTTGAATTGAAAGCTGTGGCCCCTCATGTTTGAATATGTGGCTGCTTAACTGACAATTCGATGCTGTGCACATAGACATATATGTAGACTCCGCATTGAGCGGGTTGGCCCTTTGCTGCGATACGTCAGCGTGTCCATCATATTGGATGTGGCAGATCTGCCCCGTAAACTAATGCAAGTAAATGGACCGAACTTAAGCGCCTTTCTACAAAATTTCATTAAGTCAATGCCTTTTATTCACCCATTCACACACACACTAATATAGTTGGGAAACAAATAGATTTTTTTTTTTTTTAATTTTCTCTATTACCTGCAAAAATAAATCCCATGAGATCTGGTTTGGACCGAAAACCGGTTGTTACACAGCACTTGAATGAGACATCTTCTCCATTAGACGTATATGTGTCTATGGTTTGCTCTTGCCACATCCAATATGCAGCAACGTCAACGTGTGATTCTGGCTGTGCAGGTCGTGTACTGGAGGCCTCATAAGAGGTCGTTTGCTAGAAAAAACTGGCTGCTGCGGCTGGATAAGAGCGGAGTTACAGGCTGTAAAATCAAAACAATGAACTCAAAGACACTAAAACACTGAGTGGAACTGCAGGTTAGGTGATCATTCTCTGTGGGTCTGCCACTACCAGCACACTTTCAAGATTACCTATAGTAATTTGATCGATTCTTGATATAAAAATATTGATTAGTGTAGCTTTAAGGCCACAGGAAGAATGCAGTCAAGATTGAAATCTAACACTGACTGTTGGTAGAAAACTTGCAAACAGAGGTTTCCTACCTCAAACCCCTATGGAGGAGGACACGCGGCACTAAAACAACATCATGCTACTTCTTTATCTTTGCTCTGAGAGATGACTGTTTTAGGCATTTGAGAAAAAAAAACAACCTGTCCATGCTGTAATTTTTCTACTGAGGATCAATCATTATCATTATTATCATTATTATTATTAGCATTTTAACAGCTTTTCTATTTTCTTCTCTTCCTTTTTTTGATAAAGCAAAATGATCCACTTTCAGATGCCGAACACAGTGAAGATAACAACCAGCACAATAAGATTTTCACTATGCATAAAATAACTTATATGAGAACGGGGACTGATGACAAAGACAACAATACCCAAATTAATTGCTAAAAGCACAGTCATAGCAGTAAGCTGATTTTTCTATTACGTTTTAATATCCCCGCCAAGCATGTCATGATAATAAAATCCACTTAGGCCCTAATGCAATTTCATACTAGGTGAGAACACTTTAGTTTCCAATTACAAGATCATCGTAGATAAACAGGAATTATAATGAGGTTGTTTTCCAAAGGGGGGTTGCTAAATGATATAGAAAACACAATCCGTTGGTTGGCTACATTATAACAACAGTACTACAGTCTTTTCTCTCCACCCACCACATCGCGAGTGCTGCCCCAGTCGCAGCAGTCTGGCTGTGATGACAAGGACGAGGAATGACAAATCTCTTCAGAGCGACATCTCTGTGACAGACCTGAATAAAATGTTTGACTAAAGTGTCAAATATTTGAACTCCTTCAACCGCCTGACGTGCTCTTGATCTATCTCACCAGACAGCCTCAAAAGCGAACACAACACCCTGGTAGATAGATAATAGAAATCAAACTCTGATGTTTTCTCTCTTTTTTTTTCCTTTTAGCATCTATCGTGCTGTGACCTGGAAACTGCTGTGAATTCTCTGAATCATAAAGCAAATTTGTACTTTTTTGGGATTTCACTCACAAACATTACCTTAAATATGATCAAATATAATAAAAAAAGAATAGACAGATGCTCCCTCTGAATTTCATCAGATTGGTAGGTGTTTGTTGAGGAGTGAACTCCGATTTCTTATACAGCATGGTTTGTGATCAGAAGAGGCCTGCATTGAACTTCACTGAAACTTTCACACTCGCCTTTTACTGTTTCCGATTTAACTATTTACAATATTTAAATTAAATAGTTGGACTTGTGACACCAGGATGAACCTCTAAAAGAAATGGACACTCCCTGTACTCAGATATCTGGCATGAGGCCAAAACCATCTGTCTACTTTTCCAACAATAACCAACACTCATTTGTTCGAAATGAATCCATAATTCGTCGAGTCTGATGCGAAAGTATTCTACACTCTTTTCCCCCATGCCTTAAAAAAAAAAAAAGACGATTGACTTACCTCTTCATCTATACGCCACATCTCCTGCTACAAGAAAAATTGCTGCTGTACAAACAAGAGTCACTCCTAAAAATCCCTTTCCTCCTGTATTATTACGTCGGCAAAGCTCTATCTCATGTTGTCTCTGTTTCACATTTCAATGACTGGTTTATTCCAGGAGCTATTCCTCCCTGCTCTAAACTCAACCCTCTGTTACGGAGGGGCAGACCGCCTGCTGTGAACTTTTGGAGGAAGTGCTGCGTTCAATAGGGATGAGCCGGATACTCGTTTCAGACGAGTATCCGTTACGGATAAAGCATGTTTGACGAATACGATTATGATACGAGTAAAATATGTTAATATCTGTGTTCGTGCTGAAGGAAAATCCTCATTGTGTAACTGACTGTCTTCTCTCTGCGCTCTGTGATTGGCCAGTCACACATAGCGCCCGCCCCTCCCTACACAGACACGTCTCTGCCATAGACTGTATGGTCTGTGCACGTCTCTCCCAACCTGCTCCCAACATACGCGCGGTGCATTTGACAAGACAGAGCTGAAAACGGCTCGCGTCGCGTCGGTAAATGCCTCCGCTCCGCTCCGATTTTTTTTTTTTTTTTTTTTAACCGTCTGCTTGCTCTTAGTTTGGCTGGTGATATGAAGTCAATTGAAAAACTTTGCTCGTACTAAACGCGGTGCTTTTGAGAAGAAGTGAACAAGGCTGACATATTATTTCCCTGTTTGCCATCACTAGATGTTTGCATGAATCATGAAGTTCACACAGATCATTAAAAAATAAACAGTCTCACAGACCATTTACACACATACACACATATAGCTGTAGCTGAACACACAAAGTAGCCTATATTAATATTTTTATTGTATGTGGCTGCATGCAGTATCTGACACTTTCTCTCTGCAGTTCATGAAAATAATATTATAAATATTATTGAGATATACTGTATATAGGCTTTGAATACAGTAGATTAGCAACTTCTGATCAATCCATATCAATTTCAGACTTAAAATAATGTACAGTTTTAAGCCTCACCCATTTCTGCACTCACTTCCGGTTTAGGCCCCGCCCACTCCGAATACAGATACAGATACAGATAATGTAGATGGTTAAACAGATACGAATACAGATACAGATAGTGGTGTACTCGCTCATCCCTAGCGTTCAACAACCTTCGAGAACACTCCGAATTAGAGCCATGTTCATATTGTTAAATGTGGTAAGTGTAATGCATTGGCCTTTTTCGACACTGGTTTATAAGAACTGTAGTCAAAATATGTAATGAGCAGAACAGATTAATAAACACCCAGAATGCAACAAGAACTATTAGCTGATCTACAAAAACGCATTTACTAATTAATGTAATGCTGATGATCAATCAATTGCTTGAGTTTGCTTGAGAAAAATTGCAGTTCCTGGTGGGCACCGGGCCCCACAAAAAATACATTATGATCACTGCTTATGGCGCCCCCATCATGCTAATAATTGCATAATAGTAATACCTACATGATGCCATAATTCTGACTGTGTCTATAAGAGTCAATGGAAGTCAATACTACAAAATAAAAGTAAAAACAAAGAAAGTATACCAGTACACAGAAACACATATTTTGGTCAACCCGAAAGTCTCATCGAGCAACAGCTCAACCCAGCACTCTGTCTCTCCACTTTCTGCAGCATTACTAATACGAACCCATCAATTTTCATCAGTTATTTATGAAGCCTTAACAATATCACGTAACCACATACATCACAACTCATTTTTTAATTAGGACTGAATGGCTCGTGTCACAATGATGAAGAACGGCTTTGGATGGGAATATTAATGCGCGGCGGTACCCGGCAAGCTGTCAGCCATCACGCATCAATTCAGCGTCCATCCTCCATTAGCGCTGCAGCAGCTCCATCCTGAAACTGTCACAGCAAACCCGCGTCTCTCTATCAACTCGCAGGAACACCGCAATCGGCACAAATTAGGAAAAGTTGTGGAGATATTGTGCAGCGATAACAATAATTATTTAATCAAAGTAGTATTAACACAATTGCTACATGTGTTGGGAGTAAAGAGGACACCTGTTCAAGTTAATAAAAATGAACACCTTGTAATGTAAATCCTTGTATTTCTAGTTTTTCTTCCTCATTCTACTTGACATTATCCACCCAGGTATCACTTCATGACCTTGGGACCGAGCCAAACTACTGAATATGTATTTTTATCAAAACTGTCAAAAACACCACCAAGTCTTTTTGTGAATGGCTGAGAAGTTGACTTTTTTTTTTTTTTTTTTTTTTTTTTTTGGAGATACAAGGAATCGGCGCAATATTCATGTAATATTTATGGGTGAAAGCACAATAGAGGCAGAGATTTACAGAGGTGTCAACAGCTAAGCCGCCTGTTGCATAAGCCTGTATGTACACACATCAAAGCACAAGTTGATAGCTCAATTATCAAGCTCCAGCTGCCTCTCCATCGGCGCCGTCGAAGCGTGGAAACGCACGAGAACGGGGGAAAAAGGGTCACTTTTTTTTTAGGTACCAGAAAACGAAGCTCCGCCTTTTCACCTATGTTGCTCACTGAAGAGAAATAGCAGTTAATTAAAAGGAGTATGAAGATGTTCGTCGCTCCCCTTCTGCCGGAAATGTGTGTCATCGCCGCCGCATCAGCTTGATTCCAATGGGAGCCTCTGCTTTTTTTTCTCTTTTTTTTTCGCTCAACCCTCCAATTTTCCAAGAACATCAGAATGCTAATCTCATTACCTTGTGGGTGTGTATGTGAAAATGTGCTTAGGAGCATTTGTTTGTTCGTGCGTGCAAGTACAGAGGGATGAACGCGCTGGCTCCCGTGCACGCGTGAAGACAGTGTGCTTTAATACAATATTCAAAGACTCCCATGGTGCTTTTACATCAGGGAAATATTAAAAGCTCCTCCATAACCGCTTCTCCCTGCTTCACCAACTGTTCTGGCTTACATAGACTGAGAACTGGGCTTAATCATCAGGCGGAGAGAGATTCCCTTCAGAACTGCCAAGTGAACTCAAACACCCAGCGTCACATCGCGCAACTCTTCTCTTTCGCAAGGCTTGATATTTAATGCATAGGTGCGGCGGCAGGCGGTGATGGACGGGAGGGAGAGTCGAAGCTGACGTGTGGCTGGCAGAATGCAAAGCCGTCAAAACAAAGCCACGTCCGCCAGACACATCTTCTGAGGAGAGACGGAGGGAGAGAGAGAGAGAGAGAGAGAGAGAGGGAGAAAGGTGAGAGGGGTGAGAAGTGAGGAGAGGATGGGAAGAGATGGGAAGGGAAAGAAGAAAGAAAAAGGAAGTGTGGGATCTGCTTCTATCAGGCTGTTTCCTGTGAGAGATGACAGAGGATGAAGACACGGTGCCTGAACTTTTTTCTCCTTTGATGCAGGGCCAAGGGCTGATGTTTTACATAAATCATAACAGTTCCCTTAATTTATTATAATGGGTTTATAGAATGACTCATCTTTCACATGAAATACAGGAATCCAGGACTTGCAAAATCCAAAATGTAAACTATCTCAAAATGGCTAAATTCAGGCTCCTGCTTTTGTCAAGTAAACCACTCAAGATTAGATATACAGTAGATAGATAGATAGATAGATAGATAGATGCCTCTGTTTAACACTGCTATTATTAGTAGTCGTATTACATTTGTGGATTGTAGTACTTCAAGTTCCCTCCCTCCCTCCCCTTGCCCTCTCTCTCTCTCTCTCTCTCTATCTCACAAACCAGCCAGTCCAGACAGATGGCCGCCCATCTAGACCCTGGCTCTGTTCCGAGGTTGATGCCTGTTAAAAGGAAATGTTTCCTCGCCGCTGCTAATATTATAAAGAGTATGGTCTAGACCTGCTCTGTATGTAACAGATGACTTCTGTTATGATAATAATAATGTAATGATATTTTGTCCATTTAGATCATTTTACATAATTGCAGTAATATTAGAGACAGCAGGTGACCTAGGATACATATTTAGTACATTGCAGTGTGTAACCTACATGTATCTGATGACAAAGTTCTCTTATATTTGACTGTCAAGTGATAAGCCTGTTGGACGATGTTGTACTGGTCTGATATTTGAATTTGTCAGCACAAAATGATGCATATTTATTTTCTTTGATCTATGTGGGAGAGTTTGCTTTCCTCTTCTCGGAGCTGTGGTATTGTTGGGCGGGTTTGTAACGAGAGAGAGAGAGAGAGAGAGAGAGAGAGAGAGAGAGAGAGAGACAGAGCTGCCCAAGGATTTTTAGTGGTCTGATGTTAAAGCTCATAGCCTGCAAGTAAGTGCTGACTGAGAGTCTCAATGTAGGGCAAGAGAGGTCTTCAAACACATTTAACTCCAGCTCTATGAACTACTAAGCTGGGGTAGTAAAAACACAAATGAGTATCGAGTAAATGCTGAGTGCATTAAACGTACTATAAGCAAAGTGACTCTGAACATTCTTTCCTTTTAAAATAAATAAATAAAATATTCATATTTATATATTTATATATGTTATTCTAAAATGCCTCTTGTCATATTTCTTAAAACTTGTGACATTTATATCAGTTCTCACTAATTCACCTTAACAGTACGCCTACAAGTGAAAACTATATTGTCAATCAAAATAGTTTGATGCAATTTATGATCAATAGTATATCATCTACATCATTAATATTAAAAATTGTAAATTGCCACCTGAAGATCTGCCTTGTAGATGTTTTCCTTCTAACAGCATAAGAGATGCTTTTCATGAGGATTAAGACATTTAGACGCACAAAATGGTCTTAAGTTATGAAACTCACTTTATATACAGAATAAACTTCTTACATTTTCCAGATTGATGTATAGTACATGTGTTTTTTCTTTTCTATCATTTCACCTCATTAAATATTCACCCCACTTTGGGCTGTATGTTTTTTTCATGTGTCCTTAACTAGTATGGAAACTAAAATTTGAGTCAGACATGTTTTGACTCAACAAGTTGTCCACATTTAAATCTTGGTTAATCGCTTGTTACCTAAACTGTGAAGCTACCACACATTTAACACACTCTGGCAGCACACGATAGAGCACACAGATAGAGTCTTATTTCCCATTATCGTATCGTATTAAAATATGTCGAATTCCAGCAGTTTAATCCCAGTAGCACCACACATTAGGCGACTGTGTTCTGAGCACTTCTTCTGTCTGCATGACATGTCGATGCAATACTGTGTGACGCAGCTGATGTGGGTTGCACTTAGGTCCTTGCAGCTTCACGTAGTTTCACCACTCCACTTGGTTACCAAGTGTCAGCCAACATGTCTCAGGGCAGGGCAAGGTATCATCTTTGACATTTCACTTGTGCATACAAACCATTATTTCTATGTATTTCTAATATATGATTAATAATAGCATTCAAAAACACAAACTCGGTTTGATTACACACCCATTCTTTTCACCACAGTCATGTGTGCAGCCTGTTTACATGATGTAGGCAGTAGATGAATATTTAGCAGTCACAGCACTGACATAAATCTTATCCTTGTGTCAAGGCCTTTACACTGGAGGACGCACTCAGCGGGCTATTCGTCATCACAGACATCATGTTATGGAACCTGTAATGTATACGATTCTGAGTGATGACACGTTTTCTCAATAAAATACGGTCTTTTCTCAATGACAGCGCTGACCGTATCTCATGCCTGACAGGCTGGCGCTGTAGTCTTTCAGTAGACATTGTGATGTTTGTTCTGAAATGTATGGCTGGGGTGTGTATTGATGTCACCACATAGCTGCATCATGCCATATTTCACCCGAAGGTTGGCATCGCAAAAATCATAATGTAACGTTTCCATCATGCAGCAGGTGTTTCAAACCCTCGTTCTGCCAAATGCTACAGTTCACTCTGCCTCGGGGAATAAGGAGACTGAGACATGGTGCAATCCAGCCTTTAAAGCCTTTTGCCTTTTTTTAAGAACATGAACATCTGGGTGCATTTTTAAACTTGAAAACCTCAAAGATTCAATTCACCTGTTTGACATAAAACAAATTTATCTGATCCAGCAAAACATTTTCATAGGGTCATTTTTATGTATTTCCATCTCATACACACTTATGAATTCTTCTAGTGCATCTCTGACGATTTATCAGAAAATGAACCAGGCATTTTGTCCAATTTTGTTACATTAGGTAAGCTGCAGGTTTGCAGGAGTCAGTGGCTAAAAGCAAGGATGATAACGGTTATTGTGAATTCCTCATTCATCAGATCAAAGCTCTCGGAAAGGAAAAAAGCATCCACTATATTGCAGACATGTCGTCGTGCTGCCGTTTCAAGTTGGCATTTGAAACCGTCCACTGCTGCTCGTTCATCTTCTGCAGGTAAACAGCAACACAGCAAAGGAAAGCACACAAGCCAAATGATGCTATTCAGGTCAGAGTGGGGAGCAAATAGTGGCTCAACAAACCTGGAAAGACATCTTAGTCATCAGAAAGTATTTATGAATAAATGTTTGAGTGAGTTTGTTCTTGCTGAAGAAAACAAAAATCATGCAAGAGGAACATCAAGCCCAAGATTAAAGCTACAAAAGGCATAGATGATTACAGGCCACGGTGAAGAGCAGGTCATGTTCAGTCTAACTGACATGTCAATTTTTTACCAAGATAACCTCATCAGCCGATTTTGAATATTTCCATTTTCAAGCGTCTTCTCAAATCGATCGCATTTGAAGTCAGTGTAGCTGGGTGAGCCTTCAGCGGGAACAACAGCGGGATGTATGAAATTGGCCTCATGTACTGCCAAATGCAAGCAAAGCAAAAATCAATTAGGCTGTGACCACATGGACGAAGAGCACACTGAGAGAGACGGAATCCAGCAGCTGAGCCTCCCCTCTATTACATTATCAGCAGTCATATTCTTCCTTTTAGGATACACACTGGCATGTGAGTGTAAAACAATGCAATTTTAATAAAGTCATCCTCCTCTAAAACACAAACTGGAATCTTTTAGGGCTTGAGCCTAAAAAGCATTTATTGTGCCATAAACAACCAATGTCTCTAATGTGCTATATCACTATTAAAGCATGCATGAATTGCTTTAAATTACCTATATTCTACAAGGGATTCAACACCTGTTCATATGCAGTTAATTAATTTTCCATATGAAGCTATAACACAGACAACCAGGGAACAAGTTTTTTCTCTGTATGTAGAAAATGTGCAAAACAATGAGACTGAGTCAATCCACATCCTTTGTACATATACATTACAGAAATAGGCAATTTTTTTTTCAATATCATGATTCTAGAGATGCTTTGCTTTATATGTACATACTGTGTCTGTATATATGTACTGCATGCATTTATGTATGGAGTGTGAACATTGACTGATACAAACCGGAAAACTAAGATTCAGAGATAAAGCTATGTGCATAGCAACCACAGTTGGAAAACATATTAAGCATGAAATCTCTGGACTAGTCCACACTGAAGAAAATGACCACACTGTCCAACGCTGCCTGAACCCGACCTTACTGCTCTATGAAGAATGGGTGAGTAGGCAACTTGAAGTGAACAGTAACCAACCGGCATCATTTTCAGCAATATTTTGATTTTGTTCTTCAGGATTGCTTTGCAACTTGAAGTCTCACACACTTTCTATATGTGACTTTCAGTAATGTACTAAACACACATTTAGAGTTGTGTGGTCAGTAGTGCAGGGTTACTCTCTTAAAACTGCAAGACGTCTGATTGGCGAACTTTTTTGTTTCCTCCTGCAAGTTGTCACTTCTGGTGGAGAAGTGTTCAGTTATCTTCTCTATTGCAGTGACACACATCCAGCAAAGCCAATTACACTGCAAATCTGCTTACTGCATTCACCGCGGAAAAATGTGGCGAATGCAGTAATGGGACAAGCCATAAAAGAAGTTGCCAGGAAATGACTCACACGTAGCCCACCTTCGCTCTACTGTATATCGCAAGGTAAAGGAAATGAAAATGAAATGCAAATATTCATTAAGTTTAATTTTGTTTTCTTGAAAAAATTCATGCCTTTAAATGGCTTAGATTCAACTCTACACCTTCAGCTTTACTTTAGCGTGCGCAGACCTACAGAATATGCAAATAGTCTCCACCTTTCTCTCCACCCACCCCTCTGCCACCCGCCTGCAGCTCAAGCGTACCTCAAGCGACTCTGCTCATCAAACAAACAAGCCATGCATTTTTAAACTGGAAGCTGATTCCAAGAGAAGAAGAAGAGTGAATAGTGCAGAGTCGCATACAAGTCCATGCATCAGAATGGTAACATTAGAAGCCTAACGATAACAGATGACATGGGCTTGACTATGTTACCATGATATGAACAGCCCTACAGGGTCTTTAAAACATGATACAGTCTTGTCGCATATGGTACAGCAGTGCAGTGATGATGCTATCAGTGGGTGAATTCTGGGGCTGAACAATAAATTACATACATTGTAGGTATCTACCTCCAGACCACAGTTAACCCCCTCGCTTCAGGTGAGCTTATAATATAATACTATAAGAGGCAGATTCACACACAATGGATCATGGCCAATGACTGCACCATGAATTGCGCTGGCAAACCGCTGTCTGCCCCGTCTCAAGGTCAGATTCACATTACAGCAGAGACACACCCATAAAGTTTTACAGTAGAGTACAATTATTCATGCACACACACAGTTGGCAGAAACAGAGAGGAGAACAGCAAAGCTAAGACTGAGTGACAGAGGTCGTGGCAAAAGAGAGAGAGAGAGAGAGAGAGAGAATGAATGAATAAGGTTATTCTTTCTGATTAAAGCATCATTTCAGTCACAAGAGACTTCATAAGGGCGAACAATTATTTCATTGACACATGCACAAGGATAAGGATGATAAATGTGAAAAATGCGTTTCAGTTACCACCAACTCCCTGAAGACGCTCACAATTTTTTCCTGCGATTGTATTGTCCCTGTTTGTAAATTGGACTTTTTTTGCAGCGAGGCTCATTTGCATAGAAAAGGAACAATTTTGTATCAAATGTATGAATACTGTCTGATTTAAATATGTATAGTATGTATGGGTTTGGTTTTGGGTTTTTTTGTTTGTTTGTTTGTTTGTTTTTTTTTTGGGGGGGGGGGGGGGGGGATTTGCATTTGTGAATTTGCCCCTCAATGTACTACAAAAAAAAACTGGGAAAAAAATGCTTTAAAGTGCTTTAAATCATGAGATCAGATAATAGATAAATAGATATAATAAGTACTATGCATTTGTTGTATTAGATACATTTTTGGTGAAAGTAAGGGGCCATTGCTACAGTACTTAGATCGCTTATCAATCACATCTGTCAATCAATGCGATTTCTTCCTTTCGAGATTTTCTGTGTGAGTGAGTGTCTGAGTGTTTTTTTTTTTTTTGTGCAGCCGGTCTATTGACTCCACACGCCCTGCTGAGAATGCTGCCTCAAACACTGAACACATCACTCACTGCGCAACACTGTTAACAGAGTGTTTACCATCTTTCACTGGAGGTTGAATCACGATTGTGCTTTTTTATCAATAAGCAATAGAGAGACGTTCAGGTGGAGGAAAGGTACAGCTGCTCCGACTGCTGAACACACAGCCTGCCAAACAAGATCTCTACATGACACTGATGACACCGTATTGTGAATTGTTATGGCGAATATATGTCTATAGTTCATCACTATGGAGGGAAGATTTGTGTTCGGGGTGGCTCATTGTAGAAGTCTCCTCTGCACTTCCAGCTCTGCTCTTTCACTCCTTGACAAACAGCATACTGAGCTCATCATTCATCATTCACCATATTGAGTTCTCCAAACGATCCTACTGGAGAAGCAACCCATGATTGACCCTGGAGAGATAAAATTACAGCTCAATATAAGGAAAAGAGTAACGGCCTGGCACAGTGCATGAATCAGAGGAGGGACATACATTTCCTATCAATCAAAGTTCAGTGTCCTCATTAAAAAAAAGCGACCTGTTTGTGAGTGTGTGTGTGTGTGTGTGTGTGTGTGTGTGTGTGGGTGGGTGTGTGTATTTGTGTCCTCAGGGTCCCATTGTTCAGTCCATTGGTCATATTGCTCA
Source organism: Centropyge bicolor (assembly GCA_037975185.1). Lineage (NCBI taxonomy): Eukaryota > Metazoa > Chordata > Actinopteri > Pomacanthidae > Centropyge > Centropyge bicolor. The sequence goes on from JBBMOC010000068.1 coordinate 1,365,686, forward strand.
CTTTAAATCACCTCATCAACTTTAATACCTTCTGTGAGTTGATACACCCATCACCCTGGTCAAGGAGACTCACACACACATCTCATACGCCCATTTCTGCGGTCAAGGAGACACTCACAGTCTCATCACACGCGTGCACACCTGATGGCCAACACGCCCTCGCTTTGTCGGTAATAGTCTTCACGTCTGTAGTGGACACACACTTACTACACGCACACACGTCTAGGCATTTTCAACGAGCTCCTTATGTCGGAGCGTTTGATCGATAGGTAATCCCTGATGGCGATGGCCTCAAAAAAAGGTCACTGGACCTCAGCCAGACGCCAGGGGAGGGCAGATAATGATAAACATCCATCTTGAAGTACAGAGAGCAAATGAGGGGACACAAAATCGCCGGGGTCTGTGATATGTTCTGATGCTGTGTGTGTTATAAGCTCCAATTCTTACTACCTCCTCAGACGGCGAGACCAGCTGCGCTCGCTTTCGCTATGTTTTCTTTCTGTTCGCATTTCTCAGAATTTCTCGGTGTAGGATTGCAAGTATGATGTCGTCACATACTGTGTTTTAATGGATCAGTGCATCATTGTCAGCGGATTGTAACAATATCTCAGTGTCATTACCAGTAAAAGCTAAATGACAAATGGGTTGACTGGAAGCTTATCCCACATCTGCAATATTTTTCACTGCAACTCAAAGCTCATTTTCTGTAAGCTCGGTCTCTCACATCTGCTTCCGTCATCTGACCCAACTCACCCAAGCCACACAGGCTCCAAATAATATTAAGACTAATATGATCTGGGTAGGGTCTCAGCTCTGTGTGTCAATATGTCTAATATTGGATGTGAGTGGACTCAGCTCAAATGTAATGTCATAATCACGGGGGAAAAAAATGTGTGTTGAGGCATGAGGGAGACTGTGAAGTGTGAAGTGCAGGGAAAATGGCAGCTCTCTTTGACCGCAGCTTCATGCTGATGGCCCGTCATTCTGCTGCCAGCGCTGGTGTTATCTCTCTATTTGAGTCTGACACAATTATCCAAGTCTGCTCACATCAGATTCCGTCCAAAGTTTGAGACCCTCTTTGGGTTTTGTGCAATCCATCCAGCAGCGTTCTAGTTGTCAAATCACCAATAAACAATGACCTGAAGTTTTAGACCCTCCTCCTAGTTGAGTTGTGAAGTAATCCTCTCTTATCAGCAGTGGCAAACAATCAGATAACATTTCTTTTAAAAATCTTTCAGCAGATTTCCTTTATTCCAGTTTTTAATTTTTGTGGCAGACAATTTGATCAGGTTGGAAAATTGTGTGCCTGTTTTGTGCTGTAACTTTTGGCAGACTTGTTTTTCTTGTTTCTGACATTTCAGTGGCAAACAAAGAACAAGTCCAAAATTTCATAGTCGCAACAAGTCTTCCACAGGAATGTCTCACATTAATGAATTCAGAAATTATTAATGTTAAAAGGCATGTCGTATCTTTAAAATATTCCCCTTATTCATACATCAAGCCAGTTCACACAAGTGTCAAATCCATACATTGACCCTTGATCGATCACTTGCTGTCATCAATTATTAATGTTAATCACCTAATCCTGCTTTTCCTATGAATTCCTATTCCTACGAATATAAATAGACTTCTGACAGCATAGGTAATAATGTGACTGATATGAGGTTTACAAACTGACTGTATTTTAGCTTTTTGTTGACTCAATTAATAGTTTTTCTTTCTTTAAATGTAGATTAGATTTGGTGGGAGAAAAAAATTAACACTCATCACCCCTAAAAATGATTTCAGCTACACTTCCATTTTTACTGTGCTCTTGAGTCTGGAGGTAAGAATGACTGCAATTACCAAATATAGGTGTTTTGACTGATAATGTGGAATAGGAATAGAAAGTGGAATAGGTGCAGGCCTATAAGAAATAAGGCCCAAAAAGAAACAGTGCATAAGAACCGAATAATTCAGGGTCTCAGAGAGAATGTGCAGCTGACAACTTTTGGACAGTTCCCACTTTCCAATTACATGTAGAGAACTCTATAATACACAGAAGAGATCACAAGATGGTCACACTCTGCTTCACTGTGCTGTGGAACCGGGCAGTACTGGGAAATTTAATCTATCAGGAACATTTCAATTTTCCCACCATTATTTTCCAGAGGTTTTAATTAAGCATAAGCCATTAATCTCCATTTTCCCCCATTTCTCTGCCGTCCCTCTTTACACTCTGTGAGCTCAGTCAGCGTGCTTCATGAAAAACCAGCATGCACAGGATAGGCAAACAAAATCTTTCACCGCATTAGTTTCAGTACACACACGTGATGTAGTGTTAATATTATGGGTGATGTGGTTTAACTGCAGTAAATAAGTGCACCAGTCGGAGCTGTAAATGCCTGCACGACGGGGGCTTTACATTATTTTTCACTCTGTAATGAGACACAAAAAGGCAGATTAACTGTGATGCAAAGCTGCACTAAGGAGTGAATCTATAAATTATGAATGACTTTACTTGTGTATCCTGTCATTTACATGGCCATTGTACAGGAAGTGGGGCGGGACATGGGATTATTCAGATACCTGAATATGCATTAAACCAAAATTCCAACGTATACCCAGCCACAGAGAGATGAAGTGAAACCAGAATTTCGGGATTTTGTTCCATAAGTAAGAAAACCTCATTCAAAAACCAACTGACATCTGTAACACTGTGAATAAAAAATCCAGCCTTTCTCAACACTGTGCCATTTGGCTCATTTTCTACGTCGAGATAAGGACAGTAGTGTTTTAGTATTTTAGTTTATTCAGGACTTTTAACACACCCCATTTCCCATAAGTCCTAGACCTTCATAGGCTAAACATCCCATCTCTAAGAGGAACTGAGGTTAGCTCAGACACGTCTGTGATAAAAGCAGGACAGAAAGGATCAAACCCTGCACCAACAGTTTTAGATGCAGAGATTTGAAGTGTTGAGTTGAAGGATGTACTTTAGTAGAGAGCTTTGGTGAAGTTATGGATATGGATGAAACTAAGATATGAAGTCATAAGTACCTGCGATGCTGCACCTGTGTAGTCCCTAAGATAGTCCTACCCTAATGCAGCTTGCACATACACAGATGTGCTGCAACATGCACAGACAAGTTACCTGAAAAAATGCATCCTCGAAGATTCTACTGACGTCCGTATTGCTTTGTAAATCCAGCAACCAGTTCAAACTCTTCAAAGCCTTTTATAACCCCATATTCCTGATACATGAACAAAAGAACAGACGCCCATCTCATAGCTCACTTTACTTTATTTGCAGAGTACAGTTTAGAACTTTTCAGCCTGTGAAAAACCTCCACCCCATAAATTCATTGAAGTAAGTGCTTTCAAACTGAGACTCTTTTTTTTGGATAAAAGTGCATAAGTCCTTTATTTAATTTGCATTTGGAGCTAGCTATGATGACCATTTACTCAGAGGTCAGCTGTTACTTTTAAAACCTCAATTCAACGTCTCGTGAAAAATGCGTATCCCTCCGCCAAGTCGAGCATTCACATGCTGATGTTTTTCCAATTATCTCACAAGCTGTAATTCTCCGGTGCGGCAGTTCAGACTGGAAGTTATTAAAAAAAACAGGAGGGGGAGGGTTGATTCACAGGCTTTATTTTCTCATTCTGGGCCAGCAACAGGGTTTAATATGATATTGCTCTCAATCTTGGTAGCAAATCTTCTCTCTCATAAAAAATCAATACCTTGCCTTTTTTTCCTCCACGCTTTTAATTCTCTCGCCTTCTCTTCCTCTGCTGCTCTCTTCTGTCCCATTGCCCTCTTTGCGATTCAGAAGACAGAGCGGTGGACTAATCTCCATGCGACTCAATGGAAACTCTCTCTCTCTCTCTCTCTGCAGTGCAATCAGCGTTGTGCCGACCCTCCGCCGTAGCTGACCCCTCCTATCTCCTCCCTGAGTAATGGGTCTGAGCTCTCTGGTGACCCGCGGGGCACTTCAGCACTCCTCTTCCTCTCCACCTCCTCGCACCTTTCTCTCTCTCTCTCGGCGGCCAATTAAAAAGCAGCGACAGCGGCGACAGGAGCCCCGCTGGTGCAAATGATTGGACAGGCCCCAGCCTGCTGCCGGCCCTCGGTGTGAGTCAGAGGCTCGTCCGTCTCCTTTGATCTCCACCGACTTCCTGCTTCCAATAAATCATTTTCTCAGCGAGCGGAGCCTCTTTGACTGAGGCAATCAAGAAATCCCACTTTATCTTCCGCTGATATCAAAGCCATGCTCGCAGTTAAAAATTAAGTGGTGATTTTGAGCTGACCCCGGGATAGGCTGGGCCGCTCGGTGAGTGGAGTCACATGTGATTTATTGTATATGTGCGTGTGTGTGCGTGTGTGTGTGTGTGTGTGTGTGTGTGGGG
>JBBMOC010000068.1:1370276-1449006 GCA_037975185.1 Centropyge bicolor
CGTGTGTGTGTGTGTGTGTGTGTGTGTGGGGGGGGGGGGGGGGGGGTGAAAGAGAGAGACCCTACAGCAGAGTGTAATCACACAGAGGGAAACACACCTGTGTCACTAAGATTAGTTGTCATCTTGCAGCATTTTCAGGGAATTCTAGATTTTAACCCCAATAAGTCGAGCAACTGTAAGTGTCCCATCCAGAGGAGAGTCTTTAGATCCAACAGAGGGAGCAGCTGGCCCGGCCTGATCCTACCGTGTCTCCAGAGACCTCGGCCACTTCACTTTCCTCTGAGATGAAACAGTCCTGGCTGATTTTCTAATTAAAATCTGCTCCGGCAAGCATCACGAACATCAGGCCGCGAGAAAGACGTAAAGAGAGAGCATGCACTTTCATTTGTTTTCTCAATCCAACTACAAAGCAAAGGCTCGCTAACCATCAATATATTGACGTATTAAAGCTTTAGATATTCTTCTCACAAAAGAGTTAGAACACGGCTCCTTTTTCCATTAAAGGGTTATGTTATGTGACCACATTGTATAAGTTAATTATACTATTCACACAGGCTATAGCACAATTGACTGACATGTAAATACAAGTGAAGGATTAAAAATAACAACATGACATTTACAGGAAAAATGAAGAAAAGGAAATCTCATCTCAAAACCTGAGCATCAAACTAAAAAAAATCTGCATGGTTTGATAACAGTAGCAGTAAAATATGCTTTCCTCATTTGAGTGAACTGAGCCTTTAAAATCCCTGTGATGCTGTATTTTGAGAGCATCTTGCTTTATTAACTTAATGCACAGACAGTATGGGTCAGACACATGTCTAAAGTCTAATCAGATGAGTATTCAAATAAAGAGAACGAGGCTGATAATTATTATTAATTATTAGGATGTTTAATTCCTGACTAGTAGCTCAGCTTATTCCAACCATGACAGAGGCTCTGTTTCTCCTTGATAGGAAAAATCAGAGAGAGCACTTTTTTTAAAAACGCAAACAGAGAACAAAGATGCAGACAGAAAAAGACTGGAGAGAGGAGAGGATTATGACACTGACTGAAGGCCCCCGACCGGAAAATGATAGAGGACATTGTGGTTAAATGGTAGATGTCTCAAACCACTGGGCTGCAGGACGTCTTATTATCAGACCTTGTATCAGAGTGATGCTGCTTATTATGCTTTGTGCTATGAAGTTACGAGCTATAAAAGGCTGCTTTTTCTTTCCCCATAAAGAAGTAAGGTTTTTACTTCTTACAGATTTACCCTGCACACCACTGCTCTTTTTATGGCCTCTAAGAGAGAGGGTTGTTGGTTTGAAACAACAGACTCCTACATCCCAGCTGTAAATGAGTGTTTGCTAGAAGAACGACTGGAATGAAAACTGGCATGCATGCTGCTCAGTGACGGGGTGGAATATTAAAAAAGAAAAAAAAAACTTTTATAAAAATACTTTTTTGATGTTGGAACTTTAAAAAAAAAAAAGTTCCAAAAATATCTTGCAAAGGAAAAAATTATTTCCCAGGATGAAAACACCATTTAGATAGAGAAAATAACCTGGAAAATAAATCCCACATCAGGCCAGAAACATCTTCCATTATGAAAACACTCTAATAGAAAAGCACATTGTGTCTCTCTAAAGAGGGCCGAGCCACAAGCTCCCTCGCTTCACATCACCGAGAACCCGCATCACGACTAAATGCAACTCTCTGCTTTCATCACCTCATCTAACAGGGGATCCGTGACCTCTCTATCCATCACACTGAATTTAACATGCACACACTCACAGCATGTACACAACACGCGGTTTATCATTCTGCGACGAGGTTCGGATGAGTGCGCACACACACGTACAGAGGAGCATTTATGAGCTGCTGTTGCCCCTGCTGGTACTCGTGTAAACACATGTACGACCACGAGCGCATTTACACCAAAACTCACACGATTAAACACCCGAACATGTAAGCTACATCCTCTACATCACCAGCGTCTCCACCTCCCTCCATGCTTGGATCTCTCCCAGTCAATAGAAGCAAATCCCCTCACAGCTTTTAATCAGATGGGCGACTATTGGAGCTTAGCTAATGAATGCACTGGGATAATATAATCTCAATAATCTCTATGAAGCCTCTAATTGAACCATATGCTAAATGTGATGTATGACTTCATTAAGAACTGATGTCTTCTTTTATGTGATGCTGTTAGTGACCTTGACTGGCTTAGTGCGTCACTGTGGAGGCGAAGGTCCAATCCTGTTAAATCTATTCAGTGGAGCTGGCATATCACGGCTGACTGCAGGAATCAGTGGAGACGCCGAGTTGAAAGAGACACTTCAAACTTGGACAGACTTCTTATACTGGAAGTACAGAACAAAGACTTCATGTAGAGTAGCAGGTCCGTCTTGATGTGATATGGTCCTAGCATACACAACATGTGATTAACCTGCATTTGCCTAAAGGCTTTTTTGACTTTGTACTTCTATAATTAAATTAGTTTAAATTAACTCAGTATAGCCCTCAAGCAATTTTTTTAAATGAGGAACTTTGTTGACTTTATATTAATTTGACAACACTTTCATTCAAAGCAGTTCATATTTTGTCCTATGCACAACACTTGGAACAATTTGGAACCAGGGTGTGAACCAGAAAACATCTGGCAAGCACAAATAAAAAAATTTGCTTTCTTGTCCATGTTGTCACCTGTCAATTTCTTATTTGGTGCAAACAACTGCTAAAAAGAGGTTTATATATTTTATTTATATATATCTAATCTGAAAGTGAAAAGATGCAATTCTCACTTTGTTGAAGCCGGAATTAGAAAATGTTTGACCTTTCTATTCGTGAAATTCAATTCAAGGGCAAAGGTTCGGTCTCAGACGTGTGGAGGCAGAGTGAGGTCTGTTCTTCATCCAAATGCGACGGCTGCTTATTTACATTTATATTAACCTAGCAAATAACGCTTTGCGAGAAAATTGGCCTTCATGTCCTTTGTGACAAAATGAATTAGAGACTTGAAATGAAAATTATTTTATTTGTATCGATAGAGAACTGAGACGGGGATAACAGTGCATTTACATGCCTTAGTGAAAATCAGAAAAGAAAATAAAAGCATGCGAGACGGTTCTAGTCAAACAGACCGTCCTTTGCTGTCTTACTTTTGACTGACGTTTAGTTTTATTTTATTTAGTTTTACTTCTGATGCTTTCTCATAAATAATTTTGTGCTTGCATCTCTGCTCCAAAGAACCCTGTGCTTTCCTGTCTTATCTTTGACTGATGTTCAATTCTTGCATCTTTGTAGCAGAATATCAACTGCAAATAAAAAATACGACCCTAAAAACACTTTTCCCAGAGTGATGTCTGCAGGTCTTCCTCTCTGTCTACGTAGTGCACCACCTAAACAACCATGCCGTATGTTGTTGGAGAGGCTAAAGCCAGGGCAAAAAAATGCTGCTGCTTGTTATGCATATTGCTTTGAGCACACAAAAAACAACTGAAGGTGACTCAGACAAGTGGGTGTATCAACATTTTTTTCAGATCTTCTCATCTGGACAGTGGTAGTTGGACAGTAAGAAAATAATGATTCAGAGAGACTTTGATAAGAAAATAAATCAAAATTATTAAAAGTGAAGGTGACAAAAATTATCCTTAGTGATAATCATGCTCTTATTTTGCAGCCACAACAATCTCAACAATCAAAGAGTTAGGACAACCTGAGAGGCGAAACCCAGGGCAAAAGTCTCCTTCATGTAGCAATCGTTTATTCAGCTTATGTAAATGGTGATATAAAATTAACTGGATGTCAGTCACTGCCATACTGCTCTGCATATAACAAAAGCTGTAGACAGTCCCATGTATTCTCTAATCTAACACACTGCACGCCAGATGAGAGACATGTTTCCTTAATATTCACCTGCCATTAACCTCTGCTCTCTTGCTCAGAAGTCGCTCTGAGCTGCTTTTCAACGGCACAGATCACAATCAGCCTGTATTTCTTCCCTTTGCCGCTTTATTATTTATAGATATTGATTGAGATCAAAAGCCTCTTACTTATTTCACCCATTAAAGAGAGCACACACACACACACACTCACACACATACACACACACACACGTTCCTTCCAAGCATTTAATTTCACAATATTCATCCTCCGGCATAAAAATCCATGTGTTGGACTTTGGTGTTGTCAAATGTTGAAGTCAGATTCGCATGAGCGCTTTCCCAAACCCACACGCATGAGTAAGTTCAAAAGCACACATCGTCGGGTGAGTCAGCCAAAACGCAGGAGGCAGCGGGGGAGATGGGGAGGAGGGTGGGGGGGGGCTGCTTTATTAGCCTGCATTTTGGAATGTCTTCTCATGAATTAAATATGTAATCAGGCATGCAAACGGAGCCAGACAAATTTGGAGTTTCAACTTTGCTGAAACCAAGCCAATAAAAGAAGAAAAATGCCTCTTCAATGAATAAATTAGCATTATTAGAGGCACAGTTATTTGGAACTCATTTCCTTCATTTCACTTGGAAGATTTTCAGTTAGTTAAGTATATTATTCCCTTGTACCAACAAAAGGGAAGGCTGATAAACTATTGCTGATATTCAATTTTCAACAGAGATTATAATGAATGCAGAATCTCTGCTGTGTTGCGCACAAACTCACCCTGCATTGAAATTGTCTGTTTGTGTCTATGAAATCATGGTGATGCACCTTAAGACAAACTAATGCTTTAAAACAAAACTGAACATTTTTTTGGCCACTAGGGGCAGAAGAACTCCACAACAAGCTGACAGACACCCAGCCCTGAAAATAAATTGCTAACATGTCGGCAAACAATTTTATATTCACACCTCCAGCACACGTGAATGGCCCCTTGGGGACAGTAGGGTTGAATTCTTCTGCTTTAAACGGACAGTACTGGTAGTAAAACTCTGTTTCCCAGATAAAAGAGATGCTCATTGGCAGATTCATTGAGTCAGAAGAAGAGCAGACATGCCTCCAGGACGTCTGCTCTCTTGATGTTACAGTTGACATGTTGGCAAAAGAAGGCCTAACAACATTTGCATTCAGCTGGAGTCATGTCTGTGATCACCTGAATACTTAAAGTCCAATATTGGCTCTCTTTTTAGCTCCGGCGTGCACTCCGCCAACTCAGAAAAAACAGGCTCCCCTCGGTGCCATCCATATTTTTCTGCTCAGGTTCCACATCTCGCCTCTCCACCTACTCACACATCTAACCACGATGACCCGCTCTTCCCGTGGGAGCCGCGCCGACTATTATCACAGCTTCCCAGATGTTCTTGGCAAAGTCTGTCGGGCTGATGCAGGTGCCTGATATGCTTTTAATAAGCACACCCGCTCGTTCCACTTCACTCCACTTTGAAGCAACCCACTCGATCTGAAGGGAAAAGGGCCGATGTTTTGCTGTAAACTCTATTCCAGGAGCCAGCGAGTATCGCAGCGATGGCACAGACAAGGCGAAGCAGCCCTGTTTGACTTGATTTTTTTTTCCCTTAGCACAGTTGGGAAACTCTCTGCCCTCCATGCGTGATGTAAAACAGCATGAATATAAAGTGTATGAGACCGCTCTCTCTCACCTCCTCCATCTCTCCACACTTTCTCCTCCCCATCTAAACTCCCTCCTCTACCAAAGAGGACTGAATGCTTGCGCAGGCACCGAGCACATGAGTGCCGATAAAGTGGGTCAGGAAAGTACAATTGGTACATTTCTGCAGCATAACCTTTTTGGCTGAAGGCAGGTTGTGTGTGAGAGTGAATGGGCAGCAGCGGTGATGGTTAAATCTCCCTCAACAGCAGCAACAGCGAAAATCAATGGTGGGAGTTTGGATGTCAGAACCAATGAATCGGGATGATATAGCTCAATACGCAGATCAATGCCGCAACTTATAATCATTGTATTTCTCGCCACTAAATGTCTCTCCTAATCATTATCGGGCAGCGGAGGAGAGGCAGGAGAGGAGGTGGGAGAGAGAGAGAATCACATGCAGTCGTCAGATGCAGTTGTAGTGCAGGAGAAGTCATGAATAATGGACTGCCTTTGCACTGAGATTTTGGTGTTCCTTAATGTTCCTTCTTCCAGCGTCTGACAGGGACCAGGATGACAAGTTTTAGACTCAGCATCACTTATACATGAGTTTAAAGTAACAATGCACTACATTTTTATGCAAATGGAGGCCCATTTAAGGATGTTCTTCTGCTGACAGATACAGAAAAACTGTCATGGAATCATTGAGGGCTTTTGCTTTAGTAAACATGGCTGTATGATATTTTATGATTTTATGTGTTCTGTGCAGAAACCTTCTTGTTTTCAGTATCTCAGTATCAGCAACTCATTCATTGGGGATAACAGAAGGATTGGGCTGTGTAAAAGCACGCCCCCAACAGGAACTTAAAGTTAGGACCAACAATAGGATTATGCATTGCAAAGAAACTCATTACTGTAATCTGACTACTTTTGGTGGTAGCTAACAACGTAACTAATTACTTTTTAAATCAAATATAACCAATACGATTACTGAAATTTAAATGGGCTCATGACTCCTTGCTTTTGTTTTGCGCGACAACTGCAGAAGAGAAGAGCAGACAAACGCAGCCTGTTCCTGGATTTTCTGGTTTATGATCTAACGTCACAGACTTCAGGCAGTGCAGGACAGTTCAGGCAATGTGAATTTGCTTTTCACCATAGTGTAATTGTAACTGTTTCTAATATGAACTGAAAAAAAACTTAAAAGTAACTCAAAAGTTACTTTCCCTAGTAACTAATTCCTTTTATATGCAGTAATTTGTAAAGTCGAGTGAGACTGAGAGTAAAATAACCAATCACTGATTTTCAATAACTTTCTCAACTCTGGTTATGACTCCCAAAGCAACACATAAAGGCATCAGTATGCTGATGAAAAGCTTGTCTGCACATCACACGGCACCCCCTCCACCCACACCTTTGCAACTTTGGAATTGTAGACGTTGCATCCAGGAATTTATGATCTCTCCAAAACCACTTGAACTTCTCTCTCCAGCTCTCTTTATTCGTACTGCTTCTGTTACATTTTGTATGAACAAACGAATGCAACACAGCGAATGCCTTTGAGGAGGGAAAAGTCTGTGCCCTTATCCCCAATTGAACACTTATTTCATCTCGCCACACTCTATGAGAGCAGACTGTTGCTCTGCCTTTGAGCGTGACCGTTCTGAACAGCTGTAAACATTTTTTGCCTTCCAACGTTGGTCAGGCAACATGTTGTTCAAACTAGTTTATTTCAAGCATACTCCAGCCTTAACTATGATAATAACAAATAACAAATAAGAAAGGACTGTTGTATGATTTTTAAGAAGGGTTGGACATGACAGATACCCCAATTCATCTTCGGTGGATCAGATTGTTACTTGGTGTAAAAAAATCCAAATGTGAATTGTAGCCCAGAACCACAGGGACAGATTGCAAAGTACAAAAGGTACAGAAGGTGTAATGTACTGTGGCAGCATTTTGCTCAGCCCTGAGAGAGCAGCTTTTTAGCTCAAGTTGATCCTCTGCATTCTTTTTTCCCTTTTTTTTTTTTTTTTTTTTGCAGTTAAATAGCTTCAGGTGCATTATCACCCCCTTCTCGACTCCAGCTCTACAGAGCTTAGCATCTGGCATGGGAGAAGCAAGAAGAGATGATTTGTGGTCAGTTTAAAGGTCTCATGATGCTCCAAACAGACACGACCACAAAGGCAGAGTTCATACCTTTATCCCTCTATCCCAGAGCTGCCGCCTGGCTGCATCTCACCGCCCCTCTTGTCTGTACAATATGGATCTTTTGCCTGTCTATTAGTCTCAAGACCATGAGTCTTACAAACAGTGCAAGCTCTCTATCTATCTTCAAAGGTACTTGACTGTACCCACAAAGTGCCAGAGATAGTCTGAAGAACAGAAAAAGAGAGCTTTGACACCTCAGTACACCAATCCCTGCGTACGTAGGCAAGATTATCAGATTGTGCGTTTAAAAAATTTGCAGAAACCTGTTGATACTGATGAAAAAGATTCTGTCATATATAAATATTCCTATAAAGCAGTTCAGCTCATTAATGTGCAATACAGCTCACAATGGCCTAATGCAAATAGATACTATTGGTTATGTTGGTAAACACAGACCAATCTGTAACAGCTAACAAGTTTCTATAATCTCATGGTATACATCATCATATCTCTCATCCCATGGCTGGAGTATAAATGACAGTATATTAAATTGCATCTGGATATAATCCAGATGTTGGGGTCCAGATGAATCCTAGAAAGGTAGAAAAGAGAGAAAAAATTGGTTTGTACTTATTTTTCAAATGTAAAAGGGTGGCACCCTACAAGATGATCTACGAGTCCAATGCATGTCATGTTACAGCTTTCTGTGACATGTTCAGCTCCTCAGAGTTCAGCTTGTTGGTGCAACGACAGAACTACGATCACGGAGTCGTCATTCTGAGCTTGACCTTCCTCAAACAAGTGTCTGCGAAACAATTTCCTCAGGCCTTGAGGGAAAAACGGACCAATCCCGCAACTGATTTGCCAAAGAAAAACTCATTAATGAGACAGACATTTTTTCTACACAACTCAACAGCTTAGTCCATAAGAATATTTGGAAGCGGCTTAAAAAAATCCTCAGTGGATTAAATAAAAAAGAAAGCAGTATTTTTTTTCCTGTGCAGTGGTAAAAAAAAGGGTATTAAACACACCCCACCCACTTGCACAACACACACACACAAATGCCCCATCGTTCTTGTCCACCCGCTGTGTAGATTGAAATGTCAGCAAGGCTTTGGACTGCTACAGTCCATGTTGGAGCCCGGCTCAGGATTAATGTACATATGAGGAACAATGGAGCGTTCGCACTGCTCACTCAGGCCCATTCTCCTCATCCCCTCCTACTACAGCGGCTTCTCCTTAAGAAAGAGACGAGCACTTTGATGTACAAAGAGAAAGGGCAGAGAGGAGAGAGACAGAGAGAGTTTAACTGCCTTTCATGTCCCTCCTCCCATCCCCGCGCTCCAACACTCCCCAGCTTTGCCTTAAACAAGTCAGCGAAGCCATGTCCGAGGTCTGCCACGAGAGGCGTGTCAGCGCCGCAGACTGGAGCGGCGGCATTGGTGGTTAGGCCTATTGTTTCATCCTGCCTTTTTTTGTCTTTATCCCCTGAGGTGCTGGTTCTAATGACTGGCACAAAAAACAAGGGAGATAAAGAAAAATCTCTATCTTTTGGATAAGAAGAGCTCAGTGTGCTAGCTGCTGGCAGCACTCATTTATAGGTCACCACTGCTAAACATAAATTTACAATACAGCTACGTGATTGGAGTTTCTGTGGTTGGAATTTCAGAATCCTTGCGTTCCATCTTGCTGCGTTTTAATTTATCTCACTGAAACATTAGGGCTATTTCTGCTGCTTGTAGTTTTTATATTTTAGTTACTATTTCAGTTTTGCATGATGTGTTGTGTGCCAGGTGTTTGCAGATGCATGTCCAAAAGACGCCTTGAGGAAGAACTCAGCACACGTCCAGCTACAGCATCTCTTGTTTCTTGGTTGGCGCTTCCTCTTGCAACAGTAATAAAGGCCACAGGACGTCCATCTCCGATATCAGTCTCCTGATTTTAATCATCTTGTCAGCATTAGGTGTGTAAATCTCCAGCTTCATGATGATACAATACTATATCAATTCTTTGGACAACGGTACGATATTTGTTGATATCACAAAGTCTGTCACGATTCAATTTTGATTCAATTCGATTCAGGGGCCTTCGATCAATTTAAGACGAAGTTTAAGCTTTTGTGGATCTACGGCAACGCTAACGCTAGCATGAAGGTCAATACCATATTTTAGGCAGCTCTGTGAGTGGACGTGAGTGACTGAGCGCGTGCACACGGCCGAGGCACACGCTCTTGTGAATGAGCCCGTGGAGCAGACGGGTGTGTGTGAGCCTGTAACGCCGTTGAGAGACAGACACAGCGACTGGGGCAGGTAGTAAGTTTAATGTGTATTACAGTGCAGTCAGCCAATAAAGTCCCAACTCTGAACTTCAAGACGAGGAGCAATTGGGCAGAAACTGTGAAAAAGGGTAGGCGGTTGGAATTTCAAAATAAAGGCGTATCCTAAAGATGACGATGTTGATCGATCGATTGAGTTTCCATCGATTTGATTGGATCGTTGCTTAACCTATCGATGGATCGATCCAGATCAATGGATCATTATACCCCTCGTCAGCAATTGCCAAAACAGTTTCCAACCTAATCAAGCCATTTGTTTGATGCTACAAACATGAGAATTTTTTTATTTTACTTACTTATTATACTTGGGATCAGCTAATGCAAATTACAAAAAAACATGTTGTCTATTCATTGATTCACTCAGATATTTTAACACCAACAATTTCCACAAATGTATGAAAACAGTGAGATATACCCATCACAGCTTCCAAGAGACCAAAGCTGGGTGTTTTCAGTATTTTGACCAACAGCCCAAACAGCCCGCATAGCCTTTAACACCATCTGTGAGCCGGGCCATATCACCCAACATCAGTGCTGGACCTCACTAATGCACTTGTGGCCGAATGAGAGCAAATCCCTGCAGTCAGGTTCCAGCATCTGGTGGACAGGCTGGAAGCAGAAGATAGGAGGCTGTTAAGGACAGTAAGAAAATGATTAGGATGGGGAGGGGGGGGTCTTATCCCACAAAAAGCGAGACTCTCTCCAGTTGTATTTATATTTCTGTTACCCTCACATTAACAAAAAGCAACAGATGAATGAATTATATGAGATGATGTTGTTGCCTCATATGTATGTTATCAGATGTCACTATCAAAGTAATAACATGATGCCGAGTCGGACGGCCAGGCGTATTGCAGACGTTTCCTCTGTGAGTGTTGTTCCACAGAGCATCAAAACACGCATTAATAGCATCGGTAAATTAAAGTTCCGCGAGTAGAGGACAGCGTGTGCTCTCACTCTATTGACCGCTGAGCTCTTTTGGGCACAGCCGAGCTGGCTCTTACACACAGTGACGTAAACAGCCGTTACAACAGGCACTGGGGCTGAATGAGAAAAACAGACACAGACGCCCCCGACGCTGAATTCCAAATAACATGAAAAATAAATACGAATTACATCAGATTGCATTGTGGCTTGTGTAAGATCAGATCTCTGAATGTAATAAAGCAATTACGTGATGCCTGAATTGCATGACCAGGCCACTTGGGGAAAATTAAATAGGGTGGCCTTATCTTGAGAGGCAATATTAATCTGTGATAGTAGTGTTTTTTTTCCCACTTTGTCGCAGCACACCCTGTGTCAGTTTCTCAAATTTAAATCAGCGCAAATAGGCGACTGACAACCAGGACCCCTGCACATATTTCCTGCATCAGTGCTCCGCCACCAGCTGCGACTCCCGAGGAACCTGAGAGCTGCAATATCTTGCCCCACCCCCCACACTGGATGTCGCCTGAGATGAGGCACTGTCCGTCATAATTAAACCAATTAGGCTACATGGATCTAAGTCGCATAAACAGAAACGTTAAGCAGGTGTGTTTTGAAGCAGCAGCTGGGGTTTCAGAGGGAAGTTTTTCCTGCCGAGCCAAATATCAAAACACCTGTTCATCAGTGTCAGGAAATGGTTAAAGTTGCTGCTCACTGAAAAAGTAATTAGGACGGAAACTGATCAGAGTGAGGTCTGTGGATCATCCAGATGCTGCAGGTAGAACTAAATATATTAATAGATATCAATAGTGGCAAAAAGAATGATCTTACTTTATTGCCAAGTCTCTAAGTCTTTACAACATGGTGAACCTAATTAGATTTCTATGACAAGTTGGTTCAAGAGAGCTTCATTATTTTGTGGAATAGTTGGATTTGTTTTCATACTGGTGGGCATGACTGAAACCTCTAATCTGACAGGCTTTTGTACCACATGACAGTCAGCCCACTTAGTCAGCGTGGGTACGGCAGCGTGTGAGAAACCTGCAGCAGGTTTAGTCACGAAGCAGCGAACAGGAGATGCAGCCTCTTGCTTTAGTCTATATCTCAGGGGAGTGTGTGTGTGTGAGTGTGGGCCTGCGTGACTTCTGTCATCCAAACCCTATCAGTGCACAGAGACACGGCCATACTGTGCCTCCCTCCGTCAATCGATAATCAATTACTCCGGGACCATATTGCACAGGTGCGTCTTCCTGTTCCAGCTCGAGAACACTGCTGAAAGATATTTTACCGCCGCACACATACAAACATCATGTGGGCCAATCGATGCCTGTAGGTTGGCACCTTCCTACATGGTTCTCAAAAGGGTGAAGACATGCAGCTTTGAAATAAATACTACAGCTGAGAATTATAACTCTCATGAAGGCAAAATATTGGTGTATTGTTTGCCAGGTTCTTAGGTTCAGCGCACCCAGTTTCAGCTCAGCATACCTCATATGAAACTGACTCACACTTGGAAGGTAACTTTGAGTCTCTGCAGTGGAAAAATTAATTAAACTGCGCCAGAGTGATTTTAGCTAAGATGGACTTTAGCCTTGTGCAGCCTTAACTCTTAACTACTCACCCTCCCTTTGGGGGACACTTAAGTTTCAAGGTTTAAGATACTGTGAATTGTACCTGGATTATTTTTATAACAACACTTTTCTTTATGAGCACAGTTGCTGAGAAAACAAGATTCTAATATATTAATACATACTATTAGTAGTATATAACATTAATTTAACCTTCTACCAGTCTTGTCTGGAATCCCAAGCATTCAATATTAAATAAATAAGACATTGTGGAATAAATAATCACATGGCTTAATTCTTTGAGTAAATGATCCTTCCTTCCCCCTAAGGATTGTTTCAGGGTTGTTTTGCCATTCACTTCTATTTCATAATAGAGAACTTCATTTCAGCATTTTTTTCATTTCATAATGGCATTTTTTCCCAGTGACAACATTTCCAAAATTGTGACAAATCCCGGCCCCTCACCTTCGAGCCAATCACATGTCCTCTAGGGCTCCGTGGTACTGTGGCTCCCAGTAGGTGGCGAAAGGGTTACCAAGGGCTCCCACTAACATTTCTTTGTATTTTCACATAATCTGTTGATTTGGGGGTTTTTTTCACCTTTTCAAGTCTGGAAATAGCCAAAAGCATCATTAACACATTCCCACAGACTAAGACCTTGTTATTGTGTTTTTTTCATTGCACCAAATTGGATTGCCAAAACACAAAAACCAGAGAGATTTAACTGCACAGTTATAGAAGGACAAAAAAGCAGCTGATCCTTATTTTGAGGATTTTAAAGGAATATTTCAACATGTTGGAAAATATGCTTCTTTGGTTCCTTCCCAAGAGATGTGGAGATCAATACCATTGTCATGTTGGTTAACTTTGCTTAGCACAAAGACTGGAAATGGGCTCTATCCAAAGGTGAAAAATCCACCTGCGAGCACATCTAGCTCAACTATCTGCACCGTACATGCAGAATATTCTTTTCATTTTTTGATAATTAGTTGTTTGTGAGGAACCATCTCTTGGCCTTTTTTTGTTTTGTTTTTTGGGGGGAGGGTTTATCGTCTTGAGCAATGCATCCTGGGCAAGAAAGCAATCAGTAAATTTCCCAAAAATACTAAAATACTAAACTAATTGTTTAACAAAAAAAAAATCATTTTCTAGCCAACTAACTTATTTCAGCACTGCTTAAAACTGTCATGAATCCAAATCACCTTCAGCACAATGGCTCAGGAGTTACTGATAACATGGATATTCTCTTGACCCACCCTAAAAAATAAAGCCATTGTCAAGCACTGCTGGGTAACAGACTGATAATATAGTCACCTAGACATCCCATAGAAATTCGTGAATAACTTCAATTATACCAACATGGCTCTACTACAGCCTGACTCAAACCTTAAAAACCTGTATACCACTTATCTTGAAAAGGACAGCTCACGGTGCTAAGAGACAAGACCGGTGGCAAATCTGAAAGCCAGCTATTACGTATCAATCATTGAAAAGGCTGCATTTTCAATATCTCCCCACGTCCTTGCAGTTTGAAGGGCACAGCCATATCGTACTCACCCGTCTATCTCTGAAGAGCACACACGCCGAGTGCACGTATTTACATTTATATACACGCATTTAGCTGATGCACTTTTCTGCAGAGTGACTCACAATGAGAGCAACAGTGTATCCAGCTCCATTTTTTTCTGATTGCTTACAAAGCAGAGCAAAAGGTCAGCGACCGAGCATCCTGAAAATACGCGACCTTGGATGATAGCGTGAGTGAGACTATGAGGGGAAAATAAGCAGGAGAAATAAGAGCTAATAAGAGAGGGTCAAATGGATTTTTTCTTTCACAGAAGGACAATACTGAAGCAGGGATATTAAATGTTCTGAATGTGCTTTCGCCCGAACTTTGCAACTGTGCACTATCTGACTGTTTTTGGGGATGAGAAAATATATCATAAACCCCAGCTGCTTCCAGAGAAACTCTAAAGGGAAATTCATTAAATGTGAAGCTGTGTTTATGAGAGAAAAAGGCACCGGCTAAACACACATGCCACGTCGCTGTGAGAAAACATTTTTAAGTGAGAAAGCCAGAAATATCCACAGAATTACACTATATCACTGAGGATAATCAAACTGACATCTTCAAGAGCTCTCATCTGGAGTTGTTAGCTGTGAAATGTGTCTGCCGAGGCCCGTCTATTTCAGCTGTGGGATACTGTAAGCATATAAACTAAGCCATACAGAGGAATGTACTTTTATTATTAACGGGTCCAAAACTACAGACTGGGGACCACCTGGGGCCTCTAAGTGGATTCCACGGGGTCCTAGGCGAAATGAGAAGTGGTTTAATTTTGTTCTTATTTCATTGCTTTGCTGAGATGTTAGTGTGCAGAGAGAATGCAGGAAGGTGGAGGATTTGGTTTCATTTCCGCTGCTGTGGGTCGAACAAATAATCGGTTTGGCCAAAGGATGCTTTAAAAATAAGATAAGATATTCTTTTATTCGTTCCACGACGGGAAAATTTTCAGGCTGTTGGAACTCCACCAATCACATGGGGACGTGCATCACCATTTCACACGGAGGCTCCACACAGGAAGTGAGGGTAATATCACCTGAGATGCTTTATAAAGACATGGAAGTTAGCTTTATATAAGGCAAATTATGTACATTATGAGCATGAGAATAAAGTTGTTGGTTATACCATGACATTATTAATATCTTAGACTGAAAATAGTTGTTCAGCAGTGGGGCAGCAACTGAGCTACCACTATACGTGGCCGTAAGAAATCAGGCTTTGATACACATCACACTTGTTTGTAGGTATATTCACTGTTGGTTTGAGTCTTGAGAGAACACTGTCAGCTATGTATAATTATTTGCAATTTCAATGTTGACTTTTTGCAACTCTTTTTGACTTTGTCATTTAAGTATCTTATTAAAAGAGCGTACTTCTTTGTCACGTCCGCCATTTGCCTGATGAAGATGAGGCCGGGTCGAAACATTACCTGTTCAGTCTAATGAAGATCAGGAACTTTAATCCAGTGTGGGGACACTCTGTTTTTCTTCCTTTATTCTGCAGTTATCATCGTATATATTGTCAACTACCAGTGGAATCATTTTGAGAAAATGTTATCATATTGTGTCATGTCAACAGTTTTGTCACTGCATTGAACAATTTTCTTATTTTAATTGTAACTTTCTTATATTTGCCATATTGTCATAAGCTGTAAAATGTTCAAAGTAAAGTCGGAGGACTTCGTGTCTTCTGTTACTCACAACTGATTTTTGTCAAGTATGAGAACATAAATCAAGTAACAACTCTGGGATGTCTTGTTTTAGGTTTGTAGTGCACACACTTTTAACAGAAAGCCTTTGTTATACATTTGCGGCATGAAGACATTTAGCAGACAGAGAGAGGGTCAAATGAAAAGAGGCTGCTGGGAAATCTAGCATCCAGCTTTTTTGAAGTTTGACACGAACAAAAGAAGAAGAGTCAGGATATCTTGGCATTGATGTATCATTCTGTTTTTCTCTTACTCAACTACGGAAGCATAGCATTAAATCACTGAAGTACCTTTTTAGTATCATGATACTGATTTCTGCTATATGGCCCAGCAGTAGTCTCATGCATATGTGCTCCAGAGGGGAAGTTTGCTTGAGCCAAAAACCAATGATTGCAGCTTTCATGCATTTTGCGTATTTTACAGTTTGCCGTGTCGAACTCCCACCTGAACACATTCTACCATCATCAACACCAAACACTCGCCAGCTCCAACATTCGGTATTCCAGTCGTGACGCACGCTCACACTGCCATTAAATAACATGTCAGTGGGAGTCTGTGTGCCATGCATGCAAGCCTGTCTTCATACATTCCCACTGCTACAATATGTGACACACATGTCCACATTGTCAGTGTGACTCACTTCCATTTCAATGTATACCGCGACGATGGAAAGAGCTGTCAGCTTTAGCCTCCAGGTGTACGCGGGGGTATGTAGTGATTTGAGTGGGATTTTGACTTTTTTCTTCTCTCTCTCTCCTTCTCCCTCCTCCATGATCTGTTTGACAGGACCTCTCTCCCACCCCGGGTCTCTGGCAGTGGCAGTGGGTGTTAAGTGTAAATCTGCGGCAGCAGCTTCTCTTCTCCGAGGATTTCTTACGGGCACGTATAGTGGTCTCGACAAAGTAGCTGACAGGTAAATGTTGTGCTTACATGGTTCAGAGAATTTGTGAGAAATTGCGCGGCGCATAGCAGGCATTCAGGGTGACTGATGGAGCAACAATATCACACACACACACATACAGAGAGAGAGAGAGAGGAGAGAGGCAGGCATGCAGGAAGGCATTCATTGGTTAGAAGAGACAGCAGGAGCACACACACACAAACACACACATATTGGTGAGATGAAGCAAAGCAGAGGTTGAAGGACAAGTCAGCTCCAGTTTCTACATCAAATGATGTGGCAGGAGTAGATGAGCATGCACACACACACACTCACACACACACACAAAGTTAATGCATGCAAATAAACAATTCAGCACACACACACACACACACACAAACAAACACACACTTGCTCAGCATGGTCGCACTGTGCTGTGCAGGGATCAGCAATCAGACAAATTCACTCAAACAACACACACACAATACTGACACCTCAACACACGTGACCTCCGCTGTGCTTTATTTGCACGTGCCACCTCTTTGCACAACACACACTCTCGGTGCGCCACATTCGCGTGCTCGTTAACGCGCTCTGCTTCCCCTCACTTCTTCAGACCCTCTGCTCCTCTTCCTCACCCTCTGCTCACCGATCATGCGTCACGAGCGCTGTCACCCTGCGACTGACCATCCGGGACCCGCATCACCGCCCCGCCGCGCGGCGCATCCACCGCGGAGCGCGCCGCGCGGCAAAAAAACGCGCCTGGCACGTCAACACACAGACACTCTTATAGCTCTTTTTTTTTTCTTTTCTAAATTTGGACACACACACACACACACACACACACACACGCAAACTCACCCAGGGTTTGAACGCAGGTCCTCCCTCTCTGGATGTGCGTCCGTGTATCCAGTTAAAAAGAGAGGTGGGAGAGACCCGAGCGGCAAAGGCGCAAAAAGAACTCGTGGACGGCGGCCACCGACTTCCTTCCTCCTCCTTCCTCCTCCTTCTTCTTCCTCACTCTTCCCCTCTCCCCAGGGACAGGCTGGCGAGCTGCTGTAATAATCCGGGCATTGCCTCCTTCATCAGCACATTGGAAAAAATAAAGGGCTGGAGTTTGGAGTTTGGAGGAATTCTCTGCTCTGCGTGGGAGATCCGCTGTAATCCGCCTTCACAGACAGTCTGAGTGAACAGATTCTGAGACAAACCTGGAGCTGAGATGTGGCTGAGAAAGTTTCAGGGAGAGTGGAAAACACAGATGAGAGCTGGACAGAAAAGGAGAAATAATCCCAGGATGATCTTCTACTCTCACTTCCAGTAAAAGTCTCCCTCCTTCCTTTCCTCCTTCCTTCCTTCCTTCCTTCCTTCCTTGCAGAGGGGCTGCAGCGCACCTGCGGCCGGAGCGGAGAGGCGCAGGTATCCACAGCACCCTCCCCCGCTCCTCCTCTGTGTGTGAGTGTGTGTGTGTGTGTGTGTGTGTGTGTGTTTTATTCCGTGTTTTTATCCCCGGTGTGCTCAGTCTCTCTGCGCCTCGGTCATCACTCAGTGTCAAGCCTGGCGTTGTTTCTCCAAGTGGCTCTGGAAAGCGTCTCTTTTCACCAGCTCTCTCTCCTCTCTCCTCTCTCTCTCCTGTCCATCCTCCCGGCGTGAAGCCACGCCCCCTCTTTGCAGCGATTGGCCGAACGGAGCAGAGGAGGAGGAGGAGGTGAGATGATGTGCAGTGGAGGAGGAGGAGGAGGAGAGAGAGAGGGAGGGATGGAGAGAGTGAACAGAGGAGGATCAACCTGGATGAGAGGAGAGAGAGGAAGATGAGAGAAGTGGGATGAAAGAGAAGTGAAAGAGGAGGGACAGAGTGCCAGGAGAGGAGGATAAAGGATGCTGAGAAACAGTGTGTGTGTGTGTGTGTGTGTGTGTGTGTGTGTGTGTGTGTGTGTGTGTGTGTGTGTGTGTGGATGGGGCAGCTCATGCACTGAGCTCTATGTGTTTAAGCCCAAAGGGACAGGCTGGCTAATGAAAGTGAAAATGCTTCCCTCCCTTTTTTTTCATCCTCTCATTCACTCACGGTTCTTTAGCCAAATTTGTCTGCCACTTTGACTCCCGGCAAAACTGAATTCATACTGACAGTGTCCCCCCCATTACTGAACAGAGGAGTCGCACACTTCTGTCTGTCTGTCTCCTTCTCTTTATAAAAATCTGGCGTCCGTCAGCTAAGCAGCTTCCTGTGATGAATAAGTAAGCGGCTGAAGGGAGGCTGGAGAGTGGAGTGCATGTTGAATATACTGCCCAGGGGCGTCGAGAGGGAAATAAGTAACAGCCTCAGCCGCCTCTGTAATGGGAGCAAATGAGGTGGGCCGGATATTGCCATATTGTTGTGGCGCCACCAGAACATGTTAGCAGGAGAAGGCAGACAAAAAATGGCTCGACAGCTCCTGGGAGAGGCTTTGATTGATGGCGACGCTCCGGGGAGTGTTTCAATATGAACTTGGTTAACTCGGAGCCACACGAAGCATTCATCACTTGCTGCCATACAGGAGTGAGATGCTCACCGCGAGCGAGGCGGCATTTTATTTAGAAAGGCACCTGGGGAGCATCTTCACGGCAACTACTTATTTGCAGCTATTTTGAGGCTCACGTCATAAAAATCTCCCTCAAAATCAAGGTATCAGCGACTTGCCTGCAGTGGCTTCAAGTCACTCATTAACGCCTGAGGATGGTTTGTGATACACATGTGCGGTGTATAAATAGAAATGATGTGACTTCTGAAAACATTTCAATCATTACATTCGCAGCACATTTACATTAATATTGACATCCATATGTCTCATTACAAGGTGCCTCACAACCGTATTTGGAAGCAGATGTTGGCTAATTGGTAAACATACTCTGCAGAGTAATACATAACTGGTATAGGTTCACAATCAATTAAGAATGTTCAAAGACATTCATTTTGCGTCTATTAGTGTACTGTTAATGTTTATAAGCAGGCTTTTATCAGAGGCAGACCTTTATTCATAGTGTTTTATGTTTGATCATACTTTAGTGAGAAGCCTCCATATTTTCTTAATTTGACATTAATGCAAACTCAAAACTTTCACTTTGGAGTTTTTTAATTTACTGTTAAGGTGCTGATGAAACCCAGTATTTTCTGCACAGGTGTGTCTTCCAGAGGTCAAAGGGCATGTAGGCATTTAATGTAGAAGTAGGCTACATTGACAGTAACTTAACATCAGTCAAAAAAAGTGAACTGTGGGTTGGTTAGTATATTGTTGTACTGATTGAATTAATACTATAGACATATACATTGTGACGAATTTACAATGTGTAAAAGACAGAAGACAGATTACACGTAATTCCATCCGCCCTTTTATGATTATTGCCCAACCTTTGTTAGCATGTAGCCTTTTAAACTACGTAATCGTGTAACTTTCCATGCTAACTTTTCATAATGTTGAACAAGACATGACTACAGTATGTGATCAGGAGAAGGGGAATAAGTCATATATGGACTGACGTCAGAAGAGCAGTCATGGCTTGTCTGACAGTGCAATAAATAAATGAATGCTTGCAAGATGCACACAAAGGTTGGCAGGTCCAGCAGGATGAAGTCAGCGAGATATTGGAAGGAGTCTCGAGTTTGCATGTGATCAGTTGAGCAGACAAAGCGATATAAATTTGAAAAAAAAATCTGTCAAAACATTCACAGCTCAAAATAAAGATGATATTTTTTTATTGTCTGTTTGCATGTGTACACATGCACATGCACAAGCTTTAGGGAATTCCTGCAAAAAAATATGTTTGTTCACGTCTTGTTTTTGCCTGTTATTATTTATGTTCTTTGTTCTTCCTGACGCATCGGTGATGAATCTGTTCATTAAAAGCGCATTAAAAATTCTGTTTGTGCGCTCAAATCTATATTTAAAGTACATCCCTCACCTCAGTTTGCACAAAGTCCTCATGGCTGACAGCTATAGGGGAACATTTTATTGGCAGGATGAGCGTCGTTAGCATGAAAACTGTATCCCAGCGAATGCCAAGTGCACTTTTTTTTTTATGTCTCTTCATCAGGATATTGAGTGTGGGATCGCTCACTCTTGCTCTTGTCATACCTCCGTTCCTCCCTCCCTCTTGAAACAAATGAGGGATTAAAGCAGAGACGTCTAGAACAGAAGACTGTGATGGGAGAGGAGCAAGAGGATGACAGCAGCTCAGTGAAATCCACAGGATATGTATTTCTTTTGTCTCAGGGCTTAGAAAGTGCAACACCCACTCAGTAGCTCAGCTTGATCTCTTTTTTTTTATGTGCCGTTTTTTTTTCTCCTGTGTGCTGTGATGTTAAATACTGGACAGGAGGGACATTTTATTCGTGCGTTAAATAATAACCACAGCTGAAGACTGTGCATGTTTCACACTGTGATATACGCACATACAAAAATCTCGGGCTGCCGATGATCACGTAGGCAGACGCCCTTCGATCTGAAATGCAGATCAAAGCGGGATAAACAGTCAGATAAGTGTCGTTTTAGATGTGATAATGGGAAAATGTGAGAATGTTTGACTGACAGAGATTGGCAGATGTGTAGATGTCGAGAAACGATGAAGTCAAATTCAAACCTAATTTTGACAATATCACCCTCGATCAGTCGTCACCAGACACCTTTGTGTCAGTACAGCAGATTTACAGTGTTGTCAGAAATTCAGTTTCAGAGCCTCAGCCTGTAAAATCGTTCGGGCATGGGAGCTGACTCAAGAAATCACAGTGTGGGGGTGACCATATTGGAAAAATAATACCATGTTCAAAAGAAGATAAAAACTGGATTAAATACAGTGTCAGAACAGTTTGTCTGTAACTGTGAACTAAATTGAGTCTTCCAATATGTTGCTTTCCTGATGTCCCTTAAAATTTTGGAGCATTCAGTGATTTCTTGCAGTGACATGAGGAGCTTTGTTGGGATCACCATCATGACGAAGAGGAAGCTGTAGTGATTCACAGTGACTATGTTGTTTCTTGATGTGTTGATGAGAAGAAGTGACCACCACTGACATGTCACTTGTATTTAAAAAGGTCTTTATTACAAAAAAGAACAGTGTCAAAGACCTGCCGAATCTGAGAGCCTCTGGTGCCAATTGTGAGATCTCTCTCTTTCAGCCCAAACTACTATGATTATATTTGGTTTCTTGTCCTTCAAAACCCAACCTTCTACGTACAGATGGTCGATCAGACATCTGCTTAAGCTATAGAAAACAACATCTAAGTCATAAAACCCCATTTGGCTGATGACCCCCAATCTCTAATCTGACTTCTGATCTTTAACCTAAGGACAAACATATGTTTGCCAAAGTTAAACATCACATTCCAATGGACAGGAGAGGACAAGACACTACAACCGGTCAAGTGACAGCGGCAATGTGTGGACCCCCAAAGCGAGTTATGATAGTAGCTGTATCTGGATCAAGTGTGCTTAATAGTTGATTGTATTACTTTAAAATTGCTTTAATGTGCCATTCCAGCATTTGAATATGGGCATATGGGATGGGCTGTGTGAGGCTGTGTGGCCAATTTTTGACCAAAAAGCTCCAAGAACTATGGAATTTGAGGAACTAAAACTAAATTAGAGTCCTTTTGAGAATTCCTTGTTTGAATTTCAACCTCATCTGAAGATCCGTGAAGATTAGGCAAATTAGATCCACGGCGGATTAAACATATTCACACATTAGAAACAACGAAACTAACACAACAGCACATGTTGTTTGTATTTATTAAACGTGAGTCTCAAGTTGTCATTCATTCATTTTCAGTCAGAAATGGATGAATGAATGAAAAGGAGACAATGAGGTGGTGATTCATTCTGTGCTTTGGAATGTAGTGACTATGAAACAATCAGCAAATGAAACTTATTTCTGTCTTTCACCGGCTTTGATCTCTCATCACTGCTTCCTCTCTCTCATTTGCTCTGTAGCTTGTGGTTGCCAGCTCTCTGTCTGTCTTTCTTTAATGAGACTGGAAGCAGACAACAAAGCCTAACTTTGGTTTTAACGTTAATAAACAGCACGAAATGTCCGACCATGATCCTAGTATCGACTCAAGAGTGCCTTCTTGTTTAGCGAATGTAAGTGTACATAAGTTGAAGCAGTGTCTTCATCAGTGGTGGTCAGCCCTACAAACTCCATTCTTGCAGTTCCTGAACCTTTGGAAAGTACTACCCCCACTGAGAATTTTTGCCCCCTGGGGTTGTCCAACATGAATTTCATCTATGCCCTGGTTTGTCCTGTTGAAACACAGGTTTAGTTCCTCAGTTCTTCAAAAGGATCCTAGTCCTCTGGGAGAAATCCTGGGGATGGAAACACTCTGTATGTTTGGTGCAACCCCCTCCATCTTAATTTTTAAAGCTTCTTTTTACAATTCTTTTCTTTGGTCTTGATGTTACTTGGTGGTGGTTCTTCTGGCTATCATGTGATTTTCACAAATATCCGACTATATTACAGTATTGTATTTACCTATAAATTGATCTGTCATTTGTCAAAATCAATCTGCAACTATTCTAATAAAGTGTTAAACAATTAAATTTTTAAAATGCTAATATTTGCTGCTTCTAGCTTCTAAAAAATTAGCTTTATTTCTCTGTTTTATTCATCAATTAGTCGTGAAAATAATCCAGAGATTATGGGTAAATTAAATAGTTAGGGTTAGGGTTAACCCCTAATGGTAACAGTTTGGTGTTCAAATGTAGTGTTGGTAACCTTTGTCCAAAAAAAAAAAAAAAAAAAAAAAAAAATTGTGTCATAACTGAACTTATGGACAGTCAAAAAAAGTTTGGAAGGCTGTTGGTGAGTCTGAATCTTTGAACCCAGTCAAAGTCATCTTTGCAGAGCCATTTAGTATTTTTACTCTTTCTCAATTGTGAAAATTTTATGGCGGTGGAACACACACAGACATGTCAAATAATACAATTAATTATATAATTTCTCGATAAAATATGAAATTTACTGAAACAGCCCTGCAGGGATGACCTGTCCCTGTAGCACATTCCATGAAAACATGTGTTTCAACCAAAGTCCCACTCATTCTGCACATCATAAGTGACCATCTCAAGGCTGGTTAGAGCGTGTGTGTGTTTGACAGCATGTGTGAGGTAGCAATGTGCATCATTGGGGCAGATCTGCAGCATCATTAATATATCAAAGATTGATTTCAATCAAGGTGAACAATGATAAATTCAAAGCTTGAAATACACATAGGCTCGAATTTTATCACACTAAGTAAGCAGCGTTAGACTTAGTCTTTCATTTCAGCCAAGTGGTGAATAACTCATCAGTGATATTTAATGATTTAATGATAATTTCACATTAAATGTCCATTTCTGCTGCTCTCAGATCACCAGCCAATGTAAAATGGCATTAATTAAATCTACCCACCTCCAGGTTTTGAAAATAGACAGAAAAGAAAAATCACATTTGTCTTCCAGTACTTTCCCATCCACCCCATCTCTGCCTCATCTCACCTGTCAGCCCCTCCCAGCTCATCAAGTCACCTGTGCTCCCAGCTGCAGCCAATTACATCCACTCTGTATATAAGTCATCTCAGCTCACTCTTCCATTGCCAGATTGTTGTGTGTTTGTACGAGACCTTCTAGCGGTCCTGTCTTGCTGTGAGTCCAAATCCGACTCCTGTCATCCATCACTGACTACGAGTACCTGTCTCAGCATTCCTGGTTTTGTTTGCCTGACCTCGTCGTGGTTGCCGTCCGGCGAGTTTGATATCTGTCTTATCTCCTGTTTCCCTGATCCTTCACCTGGCCCTGGTTTAGCCTGCTGTCTCTTCCCTTCTGGTTTGGCTGACACAGTTGACTGTTACCTGGCTTTTGGACTGTTTACTTGCTCAACCACGTCTCCTGTCTACTCCTTTCCAGCACACTGAACAAAGATGCGGGTGTCTCCTGTTGTGTTGACTGTTGTACCTGAGTATATTAAAGGCAGTGCTGCATCTTACCTTCGCTGTTAGTGGGAGTCACAATAAAGGCCTTTCATCCTCTTCAGTGTGACTGTGAGCCGATAGTGAGTTCAGTTGCATTTGTTACAATATTTATGCCAAATAATCATTAGTTGTGTTACAGTTTATGGACATAATTAAGTAATTCACTACATTCCACATGACCTAACTTTGGTGAGCTGGTTATAAAGAGCTAAATGTGAGTGAAAATTCAAACTTCTGTCTTAAGATTCAAAGTCACACCGGCCTTTTAAATAATGGCCTACAACATAACAGTTTGCCAGCCAGTTCACTCCTTTTGTCTATAGACCGGTGGGGTGACTTTGAAGTCAGTTATATTGACGTTCATTGTGTTTTAAGTGGCCTTAAAATGTTGCTGGTTAAACATCAGCAGAGTTACAGACAGGTGCCAATCAATTGGTGAGTAATGAGAGTGGACACTGAGGCCCGGCAGATCTTCTTTTGAGAGCAGAAATCATGGGCAGCATGTCGGGAAAATGACATTGAAAGCATGGTGCATGGGTAAATGCATAAAGCACACAGTCTAGACTGCCATGCTTTAATGCCTGAGTGGCAAAGTTCTATCTGTTCCCATTGTGTACCAGTTATCACTTAACATCCAAAATAAGCCATTGTTAATGAGAAAAAATGCCCTTGCCCCCTTGAAACAGGTAGATTGTACACAATCACCTGTGTAGTAGTATTGAATGTCTTACAATGCTGAGCAGCTGTAATGCCTCGTTTTCACTGCCACCTCTCTGGGTTCCTATCAACACAATACAAGTGTGATTCTACCACAGCGAGTACTCTACTGTAAAAGCACTGAGGCCATTTCTTCCCTAATTACACCAGAAATAGAACACGATGGCTTAGATAGAACACCTGCTTTTCTCTGTTATTACCTCCTCCTGGAGGCAGCAGCAAAGGGCACGCCGAGTAAGTCCAACTGCATCTATTTTTACATAAAAGAGTTTGTAATTTGTTGTTAACATAATCTCATTATTGGAAGAAATCTAAAAATGGAGATATTTCAGAAATGCTCCTTTAGCCTCCAAATTGCTGAGTGGGCATACTGGTGTACATGTTTGATTGACAGGTGGGCCACAGAGCTTAGTCAAAGACAAGAGTTTTGTTTATAGTGGCAGAAGGATCACACCATTTAACTGATCCCATCACTTACAAATATGTTTTTAAGACAAATGTAATCAAATATACAATTTGATATCAGCTATCTAACCTGCAAACTGACATTATGGGTTCATCTGTCACCCAATGGATATTTGTTTGACAGTTAACAAACCGAGACGCAGAACTAGACAAGTTCATGCTTATAGGTGAAAGGGAGACATAGGATAGAAGACAATGAGAGCTTTGTCCAATCAGCAGCCAGACTGAAGCCTCAGAATACTGTGTATATGCATACCAATCACTGATTGTTTATTCAGAGAAACTTCTTCTCCTTTAGTTTTGTCCTAAATGATTAACTGAGACCTCAAATATACCGAGTTTAAAATTTGGCTGGCAGGCCTGACTGCAGCAAAGAAGATCATAGTCCAATGCGATGCAGGGGTCGGGGTGGCGGAATTGGGATGTTACTGGGGTTAAAAATGTTGAAATGTAACTGGTATGTCTGTTGCAGTGTTTCAATAAAAAGTTAATGATTAAAAAAAAAAATACACCGAGTTTACAAAATTGGGTCTAGTCTGGACCCTCTAACAGTCAATGTAGCAGCATACGTAAAGAGTTATGTATATTGTTTAGGCGATAGCATTTTAAAAAATAAAAACAGCTAATGATAAAAGTCAGTTATTCAGTTACAATTAGCTTGTTTTGACTTAATAAAAAATCATAAAAAATATGACAACACTAACATGAAAATTAAGGTATGACTTAACAGCTTTTCATGCAGGCTTTAGCTTCTTTCCATTGAAAATAGCTAGAAAACACCATAAAGCTATTTCACATTACTTTGGTGTAATCAATTACTCTGAGCTGACAGGTTGGCTGCCAGTCTATTCTCCAGACCATCGAGCCTCTCTTGACACGATTTTGAAAATAACTATGCTGCTGAAAGCTTCTGGTGAAATGTAGCACACATCATATGTCTGAACATGTGTCACAGTTCTGAAGTTAGGTTTCTGTTTAGACTTCGTTTTTGTTCTACCTTAGTTTTGTTTTGTTACGTTCCTGCCGGCTATTGCTCTGTTTTTGTTCTCAGTTTCCTCTCTGCTCTGTTATAGTTTCTGTTATGCCATAGTCTCCATCATGCCATAGTCTCTGTTCTGCCATTATCCTGTTCATGTCATAGTTCTTTCAGTTTAGTCCTGTCATGTTGTTGTCCTGTCTCAGCCCAGCCTTGTCATGTAATGTTTAAGTTCTGTCTGTTCTAGTTCTGTGTTTTGGTTTCTGTTCTGTTCTGTCATATTCTTTATCCATGTATTGTCTCTCATGCCGCCTCTGCATCATGTCACTTACCAGCCACACCCACCTCATCAAGTCACCTGTGTTTTCTGTTGAAGTTAATTACCACCACTCACTATTCAAGTCAGTCAGTTGTTTTCTGTTTACTATTGCCGGATCGTCTTTTCAAGTCACGTTTCACGACCACGCTTCTCTCCATGTTCACGTTCACGTCCATGTATTCCCTTGCCTAGTCTTGCCTGTTTTCTGTTTGGATTTTGTCGTTTCCTGAACCCGACCTTGACGTGAGTTTTTGTTAAGACTTAATTTTGTTTTCATTAAAGACTTTTTTGAGCAGTTATTTAGTGATGCGCCTGAGTCCTCACCCGCCCGCCATGACAACATGTAAAACACAAAATTCTTCCTCTTGCTTACTGTTTTTCACAAAAGACAGCACAGGAGTTCATTTACAGAGAAGATCTGTTGGGGCCCTCTGTAGCACTAAAATCACACAGTTTAATTTCATTTGTACTTAAAAACAAATTAGTCAGTATGATGTTGAAAA
This sequence comes from Centropyge bicolor, assembly GCA_037975185.1. Lineage (NCBI taxonomy): Eukaryota > Metazoa > Chordata > Actinopteri > Pomacanthidae > Centropyge > Centropyge bicolor. The sequence goes on from JBBMOC010000068.1 coordinate 1,397,889, forward strand.
ACATGCAGGCAGTGGAGCATTTAGAGAAATATCTTGTTTTTCTTCGTCTCTCATTTCTGAACCGTTTGCATCTTTCATTTCTGCATTTCCGTCTTTTGTTAATCTTCCCAAGTCTGCTCAGCAATGAATTTGTTAATTTTAATCCACTTTGGAGCTAAATTCGATTCGACTGCGTGTAACACCGTCTTCCACTGTGTCCTCCTCGCTCTCTCTCTCTCTTTTCTTTCCCCCTCTCGTACTAAACTCTGGCTGCCTCAATGTCACGGCAGCAAGGCAAAGACAATTAAGGTGTATAAATATGTAAATATGGTCACGGCAGCTCAGCGGGAGGAACAGCGTAATGACATTTTCTGCCCTCGTTTGGCTAATCCCCAAGACACCTCCAAATTAGAAACCTTAATGACAACCAATAACGCACAGATGGTCAAACTCTGGGGGCACACCGGCCCTTCTGATGCTGCCCAGTCTCCTTGCGGCATTGCTCTTCATGCCAGCGATGCACACATACACACACACAGGCAGAGGGACACACGGATAAACACATGCAAACAGGCGAGCCAGCGCTGGCATGCAGGGAAGCGGGGACACAAACATGCATGATGCAGAACACACACAGCGTACACACACACACACATACACACACATGCACATCACCTAGCCAGATGCCACCCGTGCCCATGGGGGTGATCATAGTCGTAACTAGAAGGTCAGGTCTTGGCAGGCCGTTTAAGGCCAGCCAGGGCTTTGCTTCGGTGTGTTTTTTTCCGTGTGAGTGTCTGTGTGTGGAGGTTATTGTTTGGTGTCTCAGGTAATATGTCCGGCGAGGATTTTGTGGCAGATGTCGACCATCCATCTTGCAAAGCTGACATATAGAAACACTCCCCGTGGTCAGATCTCAGGAGAAAGAGAAGGAGAGTGAATGCAAGGAAAGGGTGTTTGTGTGCAGTTCTTGTGTGTGTGTGTGTGTGCGCATGGAGCACAGAGAGCAGGAGCAGAGACAGAGAGCGAGATGTTTTGGCTGGTTTCCTACAGTAATTAGTTCAACCGAGCTATTTGTTCTTCCTACCTCTATTAGATGGGAAAATGTTTCTTCGGGGAGTAAGCAAGTTTTTACAGAGGGCAACACAGTGCAAAGGAAGTAGAAAGATTTGTGAGAGTTGCCAGACTCGGTCACAGAAGTCTGAAATAAGGTGCATAATTAGTCTACACTTAGATAATGTATCAGGAAACGTATACTGTTTTTCTGTCCAAAATAGGTTCTGTTAAATGTGATACTTGAATAATGGAAGGATACGATAAGGGAAAAAACAACTCCTGCATTTCTCTAAATTAAATGAGTCGCCTTCTTAACTCTCATATTCTGGATACACCATGTTGTGGTTGTGCCATGGCTCAATTGAGGTTCCAATGTCCTTCAGCATCAACATTTCCAATGTAGTTTCCTGTTGTTTCATCAGCTTTTTAGGTCTCAGGTCAGTGCCTTTTATGCTTTGTTTTTTCTTTTCTTTTTTAAGTCTGCAACCATTAAATTCTCTATGAGACAGCCACCTGGAGTCATGCAGTCCAGTAAATTGTGGCAGGTTTGCTTATAGTTTAAGGTACTTCTTGAATCAAGGTCACTAAAGTAATTAGATTTCATCTATGTTACTTTTTACATTTTACTACAAATTGTGAATTTCTAATATGATGCACTTCACAATTATAGTGTAATCATTAGAAAGTGACTGGTTTGATGATTAAGATTATATTTACTCAAATCAATATGCTATAATTGAATGTGATTATGGTTAAGCAATGCAAAAATTTAATAAATGTGTGTTAAAACATGAATCAAAAATGTACTAGAAGTTACTCTAGACTTGTAGGTTGTATGTACACATATGATCCTGTGTGTGTGTGTGTGTGTGTGTGTGTGTGTGTGTGTGTGTGTGTGCGCGTGTGTGTATGTGTGTGTGTGTTGAAATCACTTATAATGTAATCAATGTGAAATTCGAGGAGCACAAGTATATTTACTCAATTTGAAATAAACTTTTTATCAAAAATTGTAACAAGCAAAAGTAAGAAAATAATGGTGTCTGGAAGTAGTAAGACTTAGAAAAAAGAAAAAGACCTCTCTGGAAATCCCCTAGAACTCCAGCATGAAGGAATAAAAATCCCCTAAAAGCCCTGTATGAATATTTGAAAAAAATGCAAATTTAATGGTGTAATGTAACCTGCCTATGTAAATTTTCGATAAGGTAAACCAATGAATTAAGAGAGGACATAATGGTGTAAAATGTGTAGTCCTATGAAATGTTTAGGGGTTGGATCAATAGGCGTGGAAAGAAGGGGTTTATAACCTGTTGCACCGGCCAGTTTGATTCAGTGCTCTTCAGATGTGTCCTGTATGCATTTGAAAAGTATCTCCTTTGTACCGGCATGAAGTCTTTATTGCTCCGAACTCCCGTCTCCTGCTGATTCTATTCTTGCATCTAATCAAAGTGTATTTATGGTCAATTAATCTAACTGTGAGGATAAGCCATGGCACAGTGTAGACATGTAGACATTGAAGACATTTTATACTTTGTGCAAAGACGCAAATTCAAATTAACTGAATTCAATCGATTCGACCAGCCCTGACGGGACGTCAGAAAAACATTTTTCTTGGTTTTTTCAAACTGTTTTTTAAGCTGAAGTAATTTGCAATTATCTGCAAAAATGTGTCTTTTGTACGTTGGATTACAGTTATAGTAGTAGTAATAGCTGCCCAATGCCAGCAAAAAGAATCCGAATCAGAGTCAGTTTTGGCTGGTATAACCTTAATCTGGTACATTCGAGAGCCAAATTCTGAGGCGCCGAACAAAAATCTTCTCAAGAGGTCTAATTACAATCACGTCTCTCCAGCAATCACCACTGAGCAACAACTGTACAGGAGGCAGAGTCTCCAGGTGCCTCATTTCCCGTCCTCGTGCTCCGTTTTGCATTTTCAAGTTGCGGCACGGAAAACACTTTGCACTTTACATGAGTTCGAGTGCATCAAGCTTGCAGCATGTGAGCCAGTCGGGGACCGAGGGAGAGATACAGAAGCTCCAGCCCTGAGGTACTCCGTCACCCATCCACCCTCCCCCACGCCAAACTCCTCATCCACCACGGCAATATAATATTATTCTGGGTGCGGAAGCCTCATTATACATGTGTCGATAAATTATTAAAGGCCTTAACAAGTTATCCATCACGGGCATTTGTTTAAAAATTTATCGACCACCTTGCTCACACCGTGATTTGTATCATTCCTGCTCATTAGGCTGCCTGAGCAACAAAGCACAAGGTGTTATTCCAATAAGAAGTGATTCCTGGCGAAGACATAGTTGTTGATGGATGAACGATGGGGTATAAACTGCACCTACTGGACTGTGCACTGTAGACGTCTTGCGAAGAATACCAAACACATTTAATTGGCCTGTCAGATCAAAGCTTTCAAACAAATGCTTCTTTACAAGACAGCAGGATTACCAGCTGTATATTTTTGCACAACAGTCAGTGGTTTTAGGGTTGGAAATCAAATTAGCTCTGTATGGAGATGGCATGCTGTGTCCGACAAGAGCTCTTTTTCTTTTGTCTTTTTCGTTTATCCTGATGAAAGTATTCCTCTTTTAATATCTAAATCCGCTTTAATAAGTGGAACAGTGGGAGTCATAAATTAGAAGCGGGGGAAAAAATGACACTAACAAAGCTGGAAGCCTTGATGGCGTGACTCAAGTAATTCATGAAAAGGCAGTAGATGGAAATAAATATATTGATAGATGTGGGAGAGAGAGCCACAGGAGGATGCATCCTCCAGTCAATGCACTTTACTTGTGTTAAACTATACTGAATCAGACATGGTTTACCAGATTCAAGGTAGAACATGATTGCACCTTCAAGCTTCAATGTGCCCACTACAAAGAGAATTTTTACAGAAAGAAATCGTTATTAACTAACTAGGGATGTGAAAGATTTAATATGTTTTCCAAAAAAAACTAAGTCTGTCATTGTGGGCTATGTGGAGGTGGGAGAGTTTCTTGTTGCCACAGCAACAAAAGTCAGCAGAGATGTTCCAATCAAACATCATTCAAATCAAACCAAAAGCATGCAAAAGGTCAAACAAGCTGTCTAAACAGAATATCACTCCATTATGTCTATCCAGACTGGAGAGCAAGACGCAGCCGAAGTCAGTGAAGGATCCCGGATATTGATTTCTTCTTTTAGAATTACAGCAGATCCTTGACTCAGGAAACACTGTCTTCAGTTCATACACAAGACAGTGATGCAGTCAGACTTGACAATGCCTCTTGTGATTTATGTTTTTGATTGTTTAGCTTGGTTAAAATCATGAGGGCAACAGGCTAACCAAAAATGCCCAAATGTCTTGCCAACTTTTGACTGCTTTTTTGAAGATTTAAAAAAAAAAAAATTGCCAGGGGTTGCCACAAACTCTTGCCCTGTGTAACACCAGGCAATTTCATAAAATTAGACCAATGACAACTGAGTATCTGTACAATTAACATGACTGAAGTCAGGACCACAGGTGAAAGAATGGGTATGTGCAATGACTGAAACTGCATCCTACGAATGTATGCTTAGCAGATTAAATGATGACAAGGGGGAGGGGGCAACCCCTTGGGACAGGTTCTGGGACTACATAAAGGTAGATAATTAATTACCCCCCACTAGGTTTCTGGTTTTCTTGTTTTGCTTTGCTTTACTCAAGTGGGATCCTGTTATATTGTATACTTCATATATACTATCTGTTCCTGTACGGAGAAACACATTAAGTTTGCCATGTACCAAGCCTTTGAAAAGTTTAATAAAGACTTGAATTTAAAAAAAAAAAAAAAAAAAAGCATGACTGAAGTCTGTGAGGCACCCCCACTGAGCACATGACAAAAGACAACATGATAAGCATTGCACATCAACCAGAGAGTCACTTCAGAGCCATCACTCATAGAATGTGGGGTCACAGTATGTAGCCAACACTTACTGTTATATTAACGTCCATCATCTTGCTGTGGCAGTGTTTTGCATGAAAATTTGGCCACTTCTTCCAGCTCCTCCTGAGGGATCCCAGTGCATTCCCATAATCCCTCTGGTGTGTTCCAGGCTGTACCCAAGGGTTTTTAAAGTCCATGGTTTTTTAGACGCGGCGCTGTTTTCAGTCTGGACTCCCAGTGAGGATGAGCCTAGTCACCCCTGACGACAGGTGAGAGTTGGAATGTATCTTTGGGTAAACCAAGAACATTGCCTTCATGCTCGGCTCCCTCTTCACACAACAATCTAGTATAAAGGCCTGGTCAAAGCTGCATTACAAACAGCAACATTTCACTGAGCCACAGTCCAAAACGGAGCAAGCTGTTGAGGCTTATTAGCTGCGTTGCACCATCAACTTTTATTTAACCTCCTCTGTCGTGTATAAATCGCTCTATAAAAGAGGGCTGGTTGGCACATAGTTATGAGACATGAGGTGATGGCACACATCTTCAATGAACTGTCTGAACCTATTGTTCTGTTAACTTATGACCAGTGATGCCAGTAACGCATTACTCTAATCTAAACCCCAGTAATCAGATTAAAGTTACTATATCCAAGTCACAGTGCGTTACTATTTTTGCCATTTTCCTGACCACAAGTCAAGTTTTGAGCATGAGGACAACTCATGTGTATGACAGTAATGAGGGCGGCTACAGCTCAGGAGGTAGAGCAGTTGTCAACCAGTCAGAAGGTTGGTGGTTCGATCCCTGGCTCCTGCAGCCTATGTGTCGAAGTGTCCTTGGGCAAGATACTGAACCCCTAATTGCCCCCAATGGCTGTTCCATTGGTATGTCAATGTACGTCGCTTTGGATAAAAGCGTCTTCTAAATAAAACTCTAGAACTGTAATGAGATCCCCAGATGTGACATCATGACTTCTGGCTTGCTGTTGTGAATGACAAGTGTTTGCATGCTGGCCAGTGTAGCTCACCATCTTCCATAATTGTCTGTGAATAGTCCCAATGTCACAGATGGATTTCGCTGTGACACTTTCTGCTACCAGATCTTGGTGACTGCATGAGTGCCTGCGCTGCAGAGAACCAGCAGTGAAGCACTTCCCTGAAAGTTTTAATGTTTCTGACTTTAGTAGAGGACGTTAAACGTCCAGATGATCTCAGCTACTGACACTAAACTGGTCTTACATGATTAGATATATCACAACAATCAGCTCATATCTTCACTGTGCATTAAATGCTGTACTTGTTCCCTAGGTGGTCTCCCGAACTGCACTTCAAATCAGTCCACGTCAGAAATTTACATTTTATCAATAGCTCTCTGCACACATTGTCTCCCTTGAGGGAGTTTGGGGCGGTGCCTGTTGTCCCCTCCCGGCTTGATTGTATACTTGGATGCAGAATACATTTGGATATAATGAATAATTAGAACGATTAGGTTAACCTTGTGGATGATAAAAATTGACGATCCAATAACATTCTAGAAGGCTGTTTTGCATCTGTGCCAACAAAAAAGAGCAATTTTTTTTTTCAGCAGGTATAAAATGCTGTTCCCTATTCATGTCTTCAAAATCTGGTTCCACTGGGATGAACACCAGCGCAGGAAGTGGGAGCATCACTGCTGCTGGACATGGATGCATAAGTTAGGATGACAGGAATTCCACGGAGGTGATCCATGACAGAGCAGCTGAAGATTTTAGGAGAGGGAACCTGAACACCACACGACATGTTTACAGGCCCTGGCAACCATCTTGAACTGTTTGCTGCCTTGTTGTCCTTCATAGTGTTTCTCTGGTTCTGGATCCTGAGAGTTCGGTCTCTGTCGTTAGCTGTAGCTGTGAAGCCTCTGGCACTCAGCAGCCTCCTCTCTCTCTTCAGTATTCACTGTGCTCTGGGTTTTTTCCATTTCGGTCCTGAGCCTGTGTCATCTTCATTAATCTTTTGAACAGCTTTGTTTGCCATGCTTAGGGCATTTCTCACAGTTTTGTCTCCTTAATGAAAAAATCTTTGCACGTAAGACATCCTCCTTTCAAGTTTAAAATTAGCTTTTTCCAAGTGACCTTTTCTCGTCTCCGCCAGATGTTTTCTGCAAAGAGCAAATGGCATTTTCTGGTGCTAAATCTCTGGCGGATACATTTTTCTTGTTCCTTTGTGGTGTGAGTCAGATCATTATCAGTCATATTGAGTCATGGTACATGTGCTGTCGTGCTGACATCTGGTAGCATTTCTGATATCATTTCACTGTGCCATACTTGCTGTCCTTTGTATGCAAAATGAAGATCACTGTTTCAACTGAGGCATCAGCACAAGGGGTGGAAGATTTTTGAAAATTCACCTTCTACAAACTACCACAATATTGTATAATATGGAAGAATTGACTAAGATCAACCAAAAAAATTACCAAAGAGGTGAAATGTCAAGATTTACTGAAACAACCATAAAAAGCAGGCAAGTGTCATAGTTATGCCAGTCTGGCCTCTGTTTAGCTTTAGTTTTTGTTCAGCCTTTTTTAACTGTCACTTTCATGTCTTGTATTTGTCCTGCCATGTTCTGTCTTATAGTCTTTGGTCTTAGTTCTCTGCCTGGTTTATGTCATAGTTCTGTTTTAGTTTCTGTTCTGCCTTAGTCTCAGTTAAGTCCTGTTTTATTTTCAGTCTCTGTTCATGTCTTAATTCTTTCAGTCCTGTCGGTCTCGTCCTGGTCTTGTCTAAGTTCAGTCTGTCACTAATCATCTACCATAGATTCTCACCTCAGGTCTCTGTATTTTTCTATTCACCCCTCTTCTGCCTCACTTCACCTTCCCACCTCATCTAATCACCTGTGTTTCCAGCTGCAGCCAATCACCATCAGGACTCTATATAAACCAGTTCATTTCAGTCTGCCTTTTCCTTTGTCTCTTCATGCCCGTCAGTGCTCTGGTCATTTTCTGGTCTACTTGTCACCTTTTTATGTTTGTGGATTTTTTGACCTTCCTGGACCCGACCTTGGTGTAAGTTTTTCTTTAACCTTGATCTTGCCTTCATTAAAGGCTTTACCAAACATTGCTTTTTGTGTGTCGCATTTGAGTTCCATTCCCTCTCCATGTAACTGCAAGTGAAAAAACGCTATCTGACCTTGTAATAAAAGTTTAGGAATCTAAAATAAAGTTTTGCGAAATTCTTTACTTCAGCTCACGTTAGTTACTAAAACTCCAGTCTGTTTCAAGAATTTTCTGTAATCAAGCGCAGTGACCTGGCTCTAGTCCAACTAGATATCTAAAAAAATAAAAATAAATGCTTGCTTGGAGACACGCAGTGGGTATTTGATGTGGTTGTGTGGCTCCGACCGCTACCATCCAGTGAGACAATGTCAACCAAACAGAGGAACTCTTGTCTCAGCTTTACTGTCTTTATGTGCCAAGTGTGTTTTTATCAGAGCAGCTTGAATCTTTGAAAAGTGACATTCTTGAGAATTTCAATAAACATTTTTAGACTTCAGTGTTGGAGTGTTCAGTGTCTAGAATTTGAGGGACTTGATGGCGGACACTTCAGAGGTGACAGGAAACAAGGAAAGAGATATGGAGAGAGAGAGAGAATGTACGTCACAGTATATGGTACATGCCTGAACTACTGTGCCACTGTTTCACTTCACAATCATTTACTAATACAAGTAATATGACACAGACCATGCTAATATCACCATCCATATAAAACCAGTTAGGTTAAAGCAGGGAGGTATATTAAGGGTAATTTACTCCATCCATCTATCCATCACATACTTGCACTTACTGTCATTCACTTTGATGTGCACTGACGATGATAAATAGTTGAATCTAATCCATCCATTAACTCTTATATGTATTTCCAGAGAAATTTAAATAAGAAATTAGATGTTTTTGGTGTCTTTGTCTTGGATAGTTGAAAGGTCGGTCTGATTCATTGCAGATGTACACATCTATACAGCTCTCACGAGGAAATGGATTGAATGTTTAATGTTAAAAAAAACAAGACCAGTTACCTTAAAACAAGTTTAATAATCTAATGCAAATAATGCCTGTCAAGAGTTGTCATGAAAGATTTAATCAGAAACGATCACCTGTGTGCAAATACAATGGCTTTACACTTTCAAACTGTGTGCTGTACATACGCCAAACCCTATTGTGGTCATTTGCCAACCTTTCCCATTCACTTTGTGGAGAGCAGATTCATAGTCTGGTGACCTTTTGTCATCTTAAGTAAGAAAAATAGATGTTGTTACAATGTTTGGTTAGGTTTAAGCAACAGATCTACATGGTTGGGTAAATTACACTAGGATGCATACATGAAATAAACTATATTGTGACATAAATACATTCCCTCTGTTAACTTACAGATGTACATTAAAACAAGTAAACATGTCCTTTTGGTTTCTCATGTGTTTGTTTGACCCATCCATCAACCCCAACCTACATAATCCTCATTCACTACGTCACCTGCCATTTATCTGCTCTCTACTGAAGTTACTGGGGGGGGCAAAATTTCACTTTGGTCTATGCGCTGCACTCAATGAAGTTGAATGAAGAGATAATTCTGCTTTTTGGATGTGCACATCCAATAACTGAGTAAGTCAGACAGCAGCCAGTTTTCAATAATCACTTTGTTTAATCCTATGATACAGAAGTTTGTTTGGCACGGCTAGTGTTGTAAAGCATCTGCTGTCAGGTACCAGTGGTTGTGTTGCTGGAATAAAGAAGGAATCATGATGGAAGAAGCTTCGACTGCAGCATGAGAACGTGAAGTGTCTGATGGTAAAGAAAAGCTCTCCAAATATTTCCCTAGCCAGGGGTTTACACAGTATCTGTTTCTTATGGTAATTTCTCCAGTCAACCAGTCCCCGGTTACCATGGCAATCGCTCTCTCTGCAGCCATTGGTTGGTTGGAGAAGTTGAGCTAACAGTGATCAGCTGATGCTACATATGACATACACTCCATGTATACACAAAGTGAGGATGAAATGTTCAGAGCACAAAGAAAGGGGGAAGTTTTCTGAGAAATGACACATTGGAAATATGTTAATTAATCTTTGTCTTTATAGTCAACTGCTGCCATACTTCAAAAAAGACACTGTGTAAATGATGTCTTTTGTGTCAGACGCACACAATGGCCGCCTGTCCTTGTTAGGACTGTTGATCAGAGACGTCCATTTAGTCCAACACAAACAACCTTCCTGTTTAGCTGCTCCAGGCCCGTGCCTCATGTAAAAGCAGCTCCACTGATTCAGTGCTTTTACGAAAGTGCACAGCGCAGCAATAACTTGCTCATCTACAGTGTCACATTCAAACCTAATTTTGAAAGATCTGCTGACTAAAGGCTAATTCCTACACCACAAAGCTCTGCTTCACTGTCAAGACAAAAAAAAAAGCTGGGATTTATTTTGGTCTTATTCTCTTGATGCATATGGTTTATTTTCTGACAATTACTTTATTTGCCATATAAATGCACAGTCATGCTGCTATAAACTTTCTGTGCATGTAACTAAAAGCAAGAGATTTGGGTAAAGAGTCTTTGTAAAGTGTGTGACAATGTAAATGTGATTCTCTCTCCTTCCACTCTTAGTATTCTTCAAAAAAGGGAATGTGCTGTGGGTGATTATTTTCACGAACAAATATCCAAACTGCAGCAAAGTGGCATCCAAACAACCTCATTTACACCTGGCATGTTTTCAGTTCACCAGCTGGAGGGGCACCAAAGAAGAAGAAGACATCCTTAATTTCAGACTCACAATCTACTTTTAAAAGTATTCTAAACCGATATCCAATGTGGCCCTTACATTGTTAACAAAAATCCACTCCTCACACTAAACAACTGATAATGAGAGGAGACAAGACAAGACACTGCTGCGGTCTGGCATTGGCTGTGATATTACTTTCCCACTGGCTGCACCTCTCTATGCTCTGTTAAAACACGGAAAAAAGAGCGTTGTGAGCAAATGACCCGCTGAGCCACAAAATATATAAAAACAGCAGCCAGTTGAAAACTTCAGTATTTTGTTCTAAATCCTTCTAGACCTTCCTGTCGAAACAAATTCACACTGACATTCTCTCTATATATGTTATAGAAAACACTATAGGACACTGTGGGAAACAAGCTGGTTGTATTCTCTTAAGACGGAGATATGCAGCTGTAAACATTAGTAAGTTGCTTCACCAGTTTTGATGTAGGTGTAAAGTGTGCACTGTAAGTTCAATGGAGAGGAAAAAGTCAAAATCAAATATTGGCTCAGAAGTACAAGCTTTATATTGATAATACCTGCATCACTATGGAGATAGCATTTTAATGTGGAGGCATGAAAGACACTCATGCACAGATGGTCAGTTTCTAATGTTAGAATCACACAGGGATAATAATAATCATGATCTATAGTCTATATAAAATCCTGAACATGATTGAAACCAGGTGTTTTACGTATTCCAAGTGGTTTTCATGTGGACTCAGCTGCCCATTATATCTAGAGATGATGTTCAAAGCCAATGATAATCAACATGTCCAATGCTAACATTCAGCGCTAATGTAGAGAGGTGGAACGTGCCAACCAATCAGAGCTCACGTATAGCTTATTTTCCATAACCCTGATTTTTCTTTTATCCATACCATAGTTGTCACACGCAGATACTGTAGGAAGTGGCATTAGTCATAAAGGGAAAAAGCCATTGGGGCTCAGCTTCCATTTGCAGGATCACAACAGCTTTTACATTACCTTGCTATCATGAGTGTTCAGAAATATGATAGACACTGAGATGAGAGTTTTCTCATGATAAACACTACAACCTTTTTTAAGGACTGTTTCATTCTTGTTTTTTCATATACCCATGCATCCACTTCACTTTGTGGAATAATCTTAATCCAGTTTCAAATGTAATAGGTGCATTAATATCCAGATGAGGTGAAACAAATTCACCCTACAAGTAACAGCAGTACTTGACAGAAAACTGTGTTTTTTTCCCCCATTGCGCTTCAATCCAGTTAGAGTCAAACAATTTACCATTTGCAGCAGCCATCATCATAATGATCCCTGGCATGTGGTACACTCTATGTATCATTTAGTGTTTTCATTATAAAGACAGTTTGGAGACATTGCCTCTGATTACAGTGAAAGTATAAGCACAGATGATTGCAGAGGATTATAGAGAAATTGGAGTGAGCTTGGAGTAAACTGCATATTGTTTTAAATCCATAAGTAAGCTTCAGATTTAGTGTTGTGTGATAAAAGTGATGGTAGTGTTTTGCTTTATCGTTATTATGATTCTTTGCAGTTTGACTCATCACTGTGTGCATCATGGTAAACAGGCCTAGACACAGACTCAGTCTGCAGTGAAGGGAACCCACTGATTTCATCCAATCACAGCACACACCACCCTCTGAGCTCACAACACACAAACGCACGCAAACATCGGTATACGCATACACATACATGCACACAACAATTTCAGGCCATTACAATCCTCCAGCACTGGATTAAAAGGCTCTGCATAATCTGGCCCAGTTTGCCTGAAGTGGCACGTTTATATCATGTGCCGAGCATTTGAAGAGGCTGTAACTGGAACTGCTGCAGGACGATTTGAACCAGTTGTTGGAGCTCCAGCAACATGATGACAAAGGCCTTTTCTAGCTGTAATCAACTTTTCAGCCCACGCAGAGGCTGAGGGGCAAGCGAGCTGAAAAAATGAATCTGTTTGCTCCTGATCACAGAACAAGCCATACAGTGGGCCAAAGCCTTGCTAGTTTGGCAGCGGGAAGAGTCTCAAGATTAAACAATGATATCTTTCTCTTGATCAGGCCCTTGGCCTGCCCTCCCCGCCATCCCTGCACCTGCTAGTCACAGCGCTTGATGTATGTGCTCGCTTCTTCCCCTCCCTCTTTCTCTCTCTCTCGCTCTGTCTCTCAACTTCACTGACTGTCTTTCTTCTACTCCCCTCCTCCTCCTCCTCCACCCTTCTTCACCGCTTTTGATTATCGGCAGCGACCCAGAACTCATGCGAGCGAATCTATCGGAATTTCATCTCTGCCTCGCTCACAATCGCTTTCACATGTGCACACTGTCTCACAGTGTCTTCGCACATACTACATTCATTCTCCGGTTTCTCTGCACACACACACACAAATTCACACAAACCTATTTTGTCATTCTGTCTTCAAGTCTTTCCCTCTACTCTTTAATCATACACACTGGAACGCTGCATAATCCAGACCAGACTCAAGCGGCTCACTCATTTTCTCTGTTTATCACTTATAATAGACGGAGGAGACATTTTTCTAAAAAAGTCATTATGTCCCATTTTATTTGGATTGGGTGACTCAGGAGGCAAAGCAGGTCGTCCACTGATCAGAAGGTTGGTGGTTTAATCCCCAGCTCCTCCAGGACGTATGTTAAAGTGTCCTCAGTGGTGTTTGTGAGTTAACCATATTAGTATCGAGTGGTGCTTTGTATAGAAAGTGTAGGTTGGCACCTTGCTGCCATCATTGAATATGTGTGTGAGTGGGTCAATGTGACATGTGTTGTAAATCAGTTTGAGTTGTCCTAGACTAGAAAGGTACTATTATATAAATGCGGTTCATTTACTCCATTTTCATCTTTTTCCAGTGATTGCAAATGTAGGTAATCGTTGTACAGTGTGCTGTGGGTTCCAGCCCTTTTCCTTCTCTGGTGTCCTGTTGTATTTTTGGATTTGTGCTTAGTTTTCTTGGACCTCACCCACTTTTGGATTTCTGATTCTTGCCTGCTCCATGTTGGATTTGATTGCCTGTTTGGACCATGTCACCTGGTTTTGACTCTTGCCTGCCTCACCATTCTGTTGGGCTCTGTACTTTTTATGCATTAAATCACTGAACTGCACCAGCTCTGCTCTGTGGTCTGTTTGGGTCCTGCCTCTTGTTTACCTCTTCCCTGTATGCACAAGTATGATAGAAATTATTTCTAAATGGCTGCAAATTAATTGGAGAGAGGACTATGTCATTTTCGGGATCCTACAGGGGAATTCTCTGCAGAGTGCACTCAAACAGAGATCAGAGGTCCCTGTAAGGTGCAGAACAGTGCAGGTACAGATTCAAGGACATCGCTGACAGGTGGCTGCTCGGTGTCACCAGGGCTTTAACCTGAGCCCTGTGGTTGAAGGACAGTTTATCCAAAGCAAGGCCGCATTACTGCCTGTTATAGATAAATAAAGTAAAGGGTAACACTGGCATCATTCTATATTTTCAGACTGCCAGCAAATCCCATGGAATACCCCAAAGCAAAAATGTTTACCCATGCCCATTTGTTCCTGTTGAGGACAGCAAAGACAAGAGTGTGACCCAGGATTAGAGACCACACTATTGCCAGACAAGAGTGTTGATGCATGGCAATTCAACAAAATGCTGAATTGCATTCAGTGAGGTTTCTTTAACATCCAATGGTAAAGAATCTGAAAATCTCTCTCTAAAATAGCAACGCATGGCAACTACATTACGGTTAAGTTTAGATACGTAAATGTTATCTATAGGTCTATCTGTAGTTTTTACTGTAAAATGTCCTTGTCTCGATTTCATTGTTCTCAAAGACATTTTCTGCTGGAGTAACCAGAGCTGAGCTGGTTGATATAGTTGCCTTTTCAGTTTATTCATCAGAGCTCTTTACCAGATATTCGTCCTCCCTAAGTTTCTTACCTACACCTCCCCACTTCTCCTCATATGACTGACTCTCAGTCCAAGACTCTGGAGCTGTGTCCCCGGGGCAGAGAGGGTAATTACTCCTTCCTACCTCCAAGCCATGATCAGTCCCTACACTCTGTCGCAGGCAGATAACCCACCATTTCAAGCTTAGTGTTGGGTTGAGTTACTTTCAAAATGTAATACATTACCTAATACTGCTTACTTTTAGATGAAAGTATAAGTTGCTTTACATTGTTATTCTCTGTGTTGTACCTTATGGTTGGTTCTGACACGAATTTCGCTGACAAGCTTTAGTAGATCCGTTTTTCCTCCTCATACATTTCACACTACAGGTTCTCATTTTAATCTATGTAGCTGTCTGCACTGGCTCCATGCAAGTTCATGTTTCCGCTGTGTCTCATAGGTGTAACTGTGACCTGAAGTCTTTTAGAATTTTATTGACAAACCAATAAAAAAGACACTGATTAAAGATAATTATCTACATTTTGCAACCTGGGCAGAGCAGAGTGTGCTGCTCTCTGAACAGAGCCAGCCACACACACACACACACACACATACTTTTACATAGACATACATTAATTTCCTGGAGACTAACCTGAAGGTTACGCTGACCTTAACCTAACCATGACCTTAACCGTTGACCTAAAAGTCACAGTTTTCCAAAATGGGGACACAATGTTTGTCCCCAATTGTACCCGCTGCCCCCAATTAAATGGCCTTGAGTCTGATGTATATCCCCAAAAGTAGCATGAGTCAGACCCACACACACACACACACACACACACCTCTGTTGCTGAACAGAAGTTTGCTGAAAGCTGGACCTATAGTAAGAGCCCATATTTCCCATCATGCCATGCTGGGCTGAGTGGTTTGTTAACTTGGCTGTGTTTTTTGGTGTTTTATTTTGGTAAATGTCATTTTAGTGTTGGTTTGCAGTTTTACCCATTTAATGAGACGGCTGCTACATTTCCTGACTCCAGCTGCATTTGCAGTTGTGTTTTCAAGTTCTTGTCCTCTGTGCTGAATATAATTAAAGAGCTGACATCATTGAGAGCTGCTGAACACCTGCTTTCAGGTGGTGCTACATAATTTGATCTAGTAAATGTGATACTAACATATTCTTTATAACAATGTGTTGTATTACTTAATTACTGTTAAAAGTAACATATAACAGTAATGTGTTACCCCCAATGCAGTCAATGCTCAATGAGTGCGTTGTGATGTAAACACTTAAAAATCTAAAACAGGCTCCAAATGTTATTTATTTAACAGGTGGGAACTGTACTTAAGATGAAATGTCACTCAA
This sequence comes from Centropyge bicolor, assembly GCA_037975185.1. Taxonomy (NCBI): domain Eukaryota; kingdom Metazoa; phylum Chordata; class Actinopteri; family Pomacanthidae; genus Centropyge; species Centropyge bicolor. The sequence goes on from JBBMOC010000068.1 coordinate 1,413,859, forward strand.
AGTCTAGTAAATAGTGCATTTGTATAGGACTATTTTGAGTTGCGGATTAAGACGTATTTGGTGCCCTGGTGAGTATATACAGCAGCGGGACGGTGTGTGTGGGATTGAGTCAAAATAAACTACAGTGTGTGTGTTCATGGTAATAAATGAACATGTCACCCAGTGCAACAGTGTGGCTCATTGATGTTTTTTTAATAGTTCTGGGGCAACAATGGAATTCTATGGCACAGAGGACGAAGATAGCTCAAGCTATGAATACAGACTTCCAGTATACATTCTGAAGTGGGTGTTGGTCTATTCATGGGATTTTCTGACATGAAGAAAAATATAGGATAGCCCTATCCTTTAACTCTACAGAGAAACAACGTTTCATTTGATGCTGACACAGTGTGAGAATATCTTCCAAATGATCATTTAAAAGTTTCTCTGGAGCCCTGAGGCAATGTATCAGAAAAGTTTCACTCTGTATTCATCTTCGTTGTCACTTATTTCTTCTGGATTGTCCAACAGCAGAAAACTCTGAAAGTGGAAAAAAAAGGCCAAACACATCCAGTAGCAAAAACTTTACAACAGCACTTGATCTTATTTGAATACTGATGAATTTTCACCAGTGTCCTGAGAAACCACCAGTTCACCATCAATAATGAATGTGTGTTAGTCTGGGCACTGTTTATTCCACTTATTCTGTTCAATCACTTTTAACTTTTTAATATTTCACTGCTGGTGCCCGAAGCCAATTCAATTCCTTACTCTATTTCTTTTAGGTTCGATCACAAGCACTGCCATATTTTGAAATCTAAAACCGTTTCCGATGAGAATAGAAGGAGAGAGAAATGGCGGTTAATGGGAGACCAGAGAGCTGCTTAAATATTAAATGGATGGACAGTGGTGACGTAGAGAGCACAATCTTCTTTTCTTATGGCTTTGCATCTAAATCAAAATGGCAATTGTCTGGTCATCAAAACAGCCCAGGGATTTAGAGTCTGAAAGCCCTCTGTGAATTTTAGTCTTAGGACAATTTCAATGGATTTCTGTATTTGTTGTTGTCCATTTTCTTCTTGTAGAATTCATGTCACTGTAAAATATACACTGTAAAAATGTCATTGCTGTTTTTTGGTATCCGGAAAATTCAGTTTCCCCAAAGTTCTTAAGGCTTTAGTTTTTAATGTTTTGATGTTAACAGTGGATCAAATAACAACACATAATGGGAAATCTACTCAAAGAGAATTATCAACCAACCCTGCAGTTTACTTCAGCTTTACATGGCATTTTAGCATCTTTCAGCTAATTATTTTGGATTGCATGTCAAAGTTGTGTTTTCAACATGTTCCCCTGGCGACTACAAAAGGCTCTAGAGATGGCAATGTAGGTCAGTCGGTTGGATTGTGCACCATTTTGGTCCAAACTGCTATGTCTCAATAGCTACTGAATGCTTTGCTGTTAAATTTTGCACAGGCATTCATTGTCCCCTGAGGATAATTTTCTACAAGCACCACCAGGTCGCCATTTGTGTTTTTGAGTGAAAAGTCTGTGGTGTCCCTCAGGATGAACTGTAACTTTGGTAATCTCTTCACTTTTCATAGAGCACCATCACCAGCTCTTTTTAGTTTTCAATTTCAGGTTGTCAAGTACTTACGGATTTACTGGTTTATAACTAAATATCTGCAAAATTAATAACTTTACCATCAGCCTCACCAAAACTTGTGTTCAATGCCAATTATTAAATGTTAGCGTGGTAACATGCTAAGCTAAGGTGGTGACAATGGTACACATTATACCTGCTAAACATCATCATATTAGCATCATCATTGCAAGAAAAATTTGCATGGGGGTCACTTATAATGTCGCAGGTCCTTGAATCCTTTCAAGAAACCAGTCACTGTACACTGAGGAGAGAGGGACAAATTTGATGAAGCAAAATTTAACCACATTTAAGTAATTATTACTATTATTATTGAATATCTAAGGATTGCACACAGGTGATTTGAATTATGTTGTATTTGATTGACATCTCTCTCACACTGTTAGCTTGTCAGGATGGGGCAAATCACATCTCTATTATTCCACAGAGACAGATGACCTCATTAGTAACAGTACCATTCAAAAGTATGGACTCCACCGCCACAAAAACTTGACTCAGTACAGTCTGAGAGGACTAGTCTGTATTTCTGAATGGTATTTCATGCTTTCAGCTTGGAGAGAATCCCCTTTACAAATAGATGTCATTTTGTATGAAGAGTTTTTGGACATGAACAAAATGCTGTAGTGGTTCAACCAGACCGACAACTGAAAGGACAGCAACAGTTAATTAAGAATATGTGCAGATTTAAATAGGACCAGGTTCCTGTTTCAATGTCAAGTGCATCAAAGGGCTGCAACAAGTTGGAATTAACAGGTGTGTTGCTTAAGCAAAGATATTCTTAAAACTTCAAAATAGAAGGTTCATCCAGTGTTGGCACTGTTGGAATTAGATCATAGAATATGACCTGAACATACTGTGGATTGACAAATCACAGTTTAAAACTTTTCAGTCGAACCACTGAGTGACTGCAGAGGGCCCAAAGTAAAACAGCTTCCCAAAGTATTCAGAGCACATTTGCAATAATTCAGTAATGATCTTGGATCACTTATGTTTTTCTGGACTAGAAAACAAAATCAAACCTGAAAGGTATTTGGGGAAAATGGTTACTTAGCAGTCACAGTATCCTCCCTTGTTATGCAACACTCTGGGAGCATTAACTAAATGGAGGTTTTATTTCTTTAATTATTCTTATTTTGGGGCCAAAACTATTTCAAATGTAGATAATGCATTTGGTGACCGGATTCGTCTGTTTTAATCTATGTTAAAACAACCAATGAGAAATGGGAAATTAATAGGAAATGAGAAAAAACAGCAAATAGCAAGTTGATTCCAAACTTCTGAATGGTGGTGTAGCTCCACTCCACCCTTAAACCTGAGCAGCTATGTCATCTGCCAGAAACACCTGTGTCTGACAGTGTGTGTGTGTGTGTGTGTGTGTGTGTGTGTGTGTGTGTGTGTATTTTTTGCAGGCATGGTCTAAGTTCATTGTTAGATTGTTTGAACGCAATTATTTTTTAGAGTTATTCTTTGAAGTAAATTAGCAGCACTGTGTAGGGGAACATAATGTTACATATAAACCAGGCTTCTATAATTCAACTTAATCAGAAAGATGGAGACTTAACTCTAATACAATTGCTGAATTTAAATGAATACATAGTTTTTCAGTGAAGGTCTGTAGAGATTAAGTGCCTTTTCAATTGACTTTTTGTCATAGAATTAATTTCATGTTTATAAGTAGCCGCACTATACAGCCGACTCTTATAGCCGTTTCCCAACACTAACAGCCTCTCTGTTCAATCATAAATTCCAGTCCAGCGTTTCATTTAATGACCAGCTTGTTTAAGTTGTGCCGTTTTACTTGCGCTCCATAAGGTTACTGAACTGTGGTGAGGTGTGGTGTTTTGGTTGTTGTTATTCAGATCATCTGCTCGGTCAGTGACGGTGAAAACAGGTGGGCATCATTAAGTCCTCTGAGGCATGTGTGACTGTCAAGCTGAAGGGTAAAACTAGTCTGCTGTTAAATGTCATGGTGAGAAAGTAATTGCACCCCAGTGTGAGCACATCGATAAATTGTGATTGTCAGCAGTAACATAGGGATCTCTGATTAATGCTTTTTAAATTGTGTATTCTTTTAAACAACTTTCCCTGATAGAATGTAACATGATTGATGTGGGACAAATATAAAGAAACTTACATGTTAATCTGAAATCTGTGCCTCCTTAAAAGAGGACAGGTTCTGTTTTTCTTTTTGAAAATCATGTTGTTGTTGTTTTTTTTGCATGGACTCTTCTCAATCAGCTCTTTAAAGTTTCCCCAGCACCTGTAAATCTGTGTTGTTGGCATTCCAGACTCCAGCTTGAGCAGCTCTGCCATTATTTAGGCAATTATGCATGGGTCCAGTCTGGAGTCCACCCCATCACAGAGGTCAGGCAGACTACTGAAGATGCTCTTGGAGATGAGCTGCACATTTGTATGAGCACAATTAAATTAGAAATGATGATGCTGGTGTTGATGGGACCCACAGGGCATCGTGGGTGCATGGTCCTGAAGCCAATCCATGCTCAGCCATTAGGACAGTTCATCGTTCAGTTACACTAAAGGGGCATTAAAACAGTCAATGTTCAGTGCATGTACAAAAATCCGCTGATTGATCATATGTGAGAGAGAAGAGGCGTTTGTTTCCCACACTGTGAGAGCCCGCCGGTGGACCACCCCCTCCCCCTCCCCTCCTCTCCCTCCCCTCCCTCACTCTGCTGCTCTCTCATCCGCCGGGCTGCGAGACCGAAGCAGCGTGACAGGGAGAGAGAGTGAGAGCGACGGAGAGATGGCGAGCATCAACATGGGGCCGAGACCATCACTGCTGCTGTCGGGGCTGCTGGCGCTCCTCCTGGGCCTCTTCGCCACGGACGTCCGCGCTCTGACCGGAGACGAGGACCAGAGCCAAGACGCCGAGTGCAAGATGAAGAGCGTCACCGTGTCGGCGCTGCCGTTTCTGCGGGAGAACGACCTGAGCATCATGCACAGCCCGTCGGCCTCCGAGCCCAAGCTGCTGTTCTCCGTCAGGAACGATTTTCCCGGAGACGTGGTGGTGGTGGACGACCTGGAAAACACCGAGCTGCCCTTCTTCGTCCTCGGTGAGTGTTTGCTAGCCGCGCTTCATTAGCCGCTAATTGACCCATCTTACCTGACTCTTTATTATCATACCGGAGCGTCTGTCTATTAGCTCAGGCCTGGCTACATGTTTTCACTGCTTTAGCTAAAGGCTATATCACAGCCAGAATGAATAAATAATACAGTTATCAGTAGTTAAATGTCATCATCAGTCCGCCAATGGATGATAATTTGTTTAGCGCCTGTTATTGATAACCTGCGGGGGGCTAAATCAACTTAGCACTGCAATAATAGGCCGCTTAGCATCCTCATGCTAACAATAACTGTAGTTTCCCCTCATTTATTTACATTCAGAAATAATAATATTTTTAAGATAATCACCACTTTTATGCCTTTTGAGTTCATTCATGGGTTTATTCTCACGCTAGTTGACACACTCAGTGAGCTACATGTTCAGGAAACTACTTGCTAATTAACAGACTAGCAAAGTAGCAGCCAAACTCCTCTCACTTCAGTCCAACTCTCAGGCTCTTGTGTCTCTGTTGTCTCTTCATTCTGTCCATGGCTTTTATGTTTTGTCACTGATGCGACTTTCCTGTTTATAGAATATACAATACAATAAATATATAAAAACAACTTTGTCCAAGTTTAGACCAAACCTTAAGTCCACCTTAAAGGACATTGATTTATGTGTATATGATAAGCTCCTTCTTAATAAATCCTACATGGGGAACATTTGCAATGTTACAGCAGCACAGGTGATAGAACAGTAGCAAGAAGCGTCATTAGTACAACAGCACATAAGATGAAATGAATAAAAAGCAAGTTAGTATAACAAGTAAACAGACTCAGTGGTTGGAGTCACTTGACACACAATCACATATAATGTTGCACAGTTTAGTATGCATCGATATTGTGCATGAGTGATTTTGTCACTTTTGGTGTGCGTGATCCACTGGGAGCGGTGTTGATTGTGAAATGGGACAGCAGCAGGAAGGAGGGACCTGTGGCGTCTCTCCTTCTGTCCAGAGCTTTCAGAGTGTCCTGCATAGTTTGGGATATGTTCTCCATCAGGGATAATAGCCCAGCCATTATTCCTTATTCTCCTACTACGTCTGCTGGGTCAAAAGGGCATCCCAGGACAGAGCTGATCTTTTTGACCAGTCTGTTAAGTCTCTTCCTGTCAGCAGTCAATACGTTGCCCCTGTAAAGTCCTCCATAGAAGATGGCTGATGCCACCACAGTGTCAAAAAAGTCCTTGCACTCCAAAAGACCTGAGTTTCCATAGCAGATAGAGTCTGCTTTGGCTTTCTTAGTAGTGCATTCGTGTCGGGGTCAGTCCAGTCGAGTTTATTATTCAACTGAATTTAGACCTCACCATCTAAATCTCTGTTCCTGGATGTTCCCTGGTGTAGGAGGAGAGTGTTCCCACCATCAACTCTTTGGTTTTCCCTCTATAGATCTGGAGATGGTTCCGCCAGAACCGATCCACAAAGCCCTGGATCAGTTCTCTCTACTCCCTGTTGTCCTCCTCTATGATGAGGCTGACGATTGGGGAGTAGTCAGAGCACCATTGCTTTTAGGTGGCCGTCAGCTGAGTAACTGAGAACAACAGTGAATTTGGCAGTGAGGTTTGTATTGTGGAAGTTCTTTGGTCACTGTCCGTGGTGCTGAATCTTGTCTGCAGCTCTTCATGGCAAGTTACTCCTCAGCACTGAGACACACTCTGTGGTTAGCAGTGGAACATTTATAAACATTTACTGGTCAACTGTTTGTCTTTGAATATGTCTGTTTGTGTGAGGATATAGTGTTTTTACTGACTGTACAATCATTTTGTGTTTTTTTTGGCCCAAATCCCTGATCAACAGGAGAGCAGTTAAAAAACATGTCTGATGTGTATGTGTTTGTGTGTATGTGTGTTCTGTGTTCTATCTGCTGAGGTGTTTCATCTGTCTGTGTCTCTTATTTGTCACTTTTTGAAGCAGTTATATGTTTGACAAGGATACTTTAGTTTTGTGTTTCTCTCTGTAGTGCCTTTTTGATGTGTCAGCAACTGCATGACTGAAAAAACAGGCTGCAGGTTGTCGCTTGTTTTACATCAAAAATCAACAGAAGTACATTCCAACCCTACCTGTAATGGGTATAGATATGGTATGGCTAGAACGATATCATTATTAAGGTAAATGTCAGCATCATTTCTGTGGCATGGGTGGCGCAGATGCTTTGCAGACCTCAACTTTTTTCTAAGTATTTTTCGGGGCATTTTTTGCCCTTGTCAGACAGCACACAGTAAAATCCTGGAAGAAAATTTTGAGGGAGAGAGAATGGGGCATGAGAAAAAGAAGTCTATGACTGGATTTGAATAGATTGCATGTCCAGCATCTTAAACCTCAACCTTTAATACTGTCATTCAGTTGAGATCAGTCCAATACAGTTTTAAGAATGCAGAAGAGTTCATCTCTAACTTCCTTAGATTCTTATTCTTATTATTTCACAGTAAATGGATTAGTCCCCTTTATGGGAGTAGAACTAGGTCTAGTTTGAAAGTTTTCATTATCCATTATAATACCTGAATTTATAAAACACAAGACATTGTGAGATGTAACACAAGACAGACCAAGGCTTCCATTGGACCTTCTGATCAAAAATCAAAGCTACCTTAGTTTTGGACAACATGGACATGTTGTTTATTGGCTAAAGTTAGAAAAAGTTTCTGATTTAGCTTAGCAACAGTAAGTGAACACACCAAAGTATCTGACCAATATTTCAACCCTGTCCTGTCATGTTGGGTACCTGCTGATACTCTTTATCTGATATGATACTTTTATTTACCACAGTGTTGATTAGATATGTATCTTACACATTGAAATATGAGCTTTAGCTGCTAAATCTGGCACATTTAATTTTCCACAAGCTACCTGATCGAAACACTGAAAGTTTGGGTTTATAAGTCTTTGATCTGATATCAATGTAACTGAGAGAGTGTGACTCCTGAAACTGATGTGATGAGCTAGAGAGAGGACACCTCGCTCTGTTGGAGTTGTTAGACCCACAGAAGCGCTCGCTGATTGTACAGTGGTGTTACAGAGTGGAGTACATACACTGGCTGCAGACAGCACTTTAACTAGATGACAGCCATGTTTCATTTTGGCCTGTTATCAAGTTACTCAACATTAATTAGTGACAGCTGATATGACCTGCCGCTGGTGATGGTTGTCACTTTAACTGGTGTGGTGTAGTGGTGGTCGGTGCAGTGAAGAGCTGTCTGAATGCCTTAGCTTAATAAATCCCTTTGCTAACCTCAGTGTCTGAACTCACACCTGCTCACTCACCGGGACACACAAATGATTTTTTCACACACTCTAATTTTCACTTCTGTATGCAGTGAAACGCCTCACTGTATGCTCTGTAGGGGATAGCAACAATGCAACCCTAGCAGGCTGCAGATAAAACTCAGTATAATGAAGTAAATAAAGGATCTGAATTAGTCATCTTCTGCTGATCCATTAAAACATACCTTGATTGACCTGATCCCTTGAGATTGACTGATTACAACTGTAATTATTTTCATTGTCTATTAATCTCTTAACTTATTTTTTCAATGACTGAGACATGAAATCTGAAATACTTACATTTATTTTTGTTCTTCAAAAGTGTAGAGATTCATACTCAGCCAGGAGAAACTGTCAGACTTAAAAACAAGAAGGGCAAGTACAACAGAGAAGGTCCTTGCAGAGTATGTCATCAATGTCCCCGTTTCATTGAGTAGACATTGGCAAAGCATGACTTATTACATGTCTTGCAAACATGAATTAATTTTTTTCCCATTTTGACCAAGCAGAAATACTGCAGTACTCACTGTCCCTATTGATTCATTCGGTTGAATTTCTCAATACTTCAGCAAGCGCTGGTGTATTTCCAATACAGTTTAATTTCTATGTCTGTTTTAATTAACAGACATATGGATGTTGGGAGTAGTCCTATGATGGTCCCTAATGATAATTGCAGTATTATTGAGTGTTGATGCCATGAGACCGTGGTGACTCTTTGAATAGTTTGAATATTTCATTTGCAGGCCTAATTTAGACAGCAGCTAATTCATTACGGGGTGGAGGGAAATAAGCTAAGGCAAATGCACAGCACAACAGATCTCTCAAGACTGGTGTTGCATAGTAATGAGTCTGAATTTGTGCCTGACAGTTCCTTACGTAGCGTTCTGCTCCAGGACAGAAAACTTTTAATGAGAACTGACACTGGGGAGACCAACACAATTGCACATTCGTGGCGCAAGTAGCATCCCTGCTACCCAAATATACACTGAAGCAGCTGCAGCTTTATGTTTATTTGTTTGCTTTTCTTTTGTTTGTTCCTTGATTTCCTTTGCTGTTTAGGACCCCCCCCCCTCCCTTTCTTTAAAGTAAGTGTACGAGCTTTGAATTACAAACCAGAACCATCGCTTGTTGTATACCTGTCTTCTCAGGAAACAAAATCAATTTACGTTAACATTGTGTGGCTGTATTGATAACGAACTGTAATTACATTTAAACCAGTGGTTCAGCAGTGCTGTGATAAGACGCCTGCTGAATGCTGCATGTGTAAGCACTAAACTTTTTCTTGCTGCTGTTCAGGATTCAGTCATAATCTCATACTTGCCTTCCATGACTGTGAATCTGCCATAGGCTCGTTGTGATTAATGTCGTACATGGATCCTCACAGCATATTTTCATATCCCTTCACCACTATACATGGTGTGTGGGACATTATGCCAGGTGCTGGCATCTGTGTGTCTGAGTGTAAACACACACTGCAGGCCAACTCGACAGCAATAATAACAGCAACACAGGTTTCTTTTGAGTAAAACAGATGAGCCGATTAGATTTTGGAGCACCTTACCGTGTCTGCTTGCAGCTTCATTAAGGGTAAACTGGCAAGACATTTTTTGGTAGTAGGAGCTTACTAGATACAATATAGGTATGTGTTTTGGCGAAGTTGTTGCCAAGTCTCTGGCAAGTTAAGAAATGTAATGTTGAATTGAACTGATTCTCATCCTCTTCAGTAGACGTGCAGTGGTATTCAACCTGAACCAATAGAGATTGTTATTCCTGTTTGGTATGTGCCACATACAAAATAATCACTGTACAATTCTGTGATTCCAATTTAGTCTCAGGTGTAAATGTCTGGAGTGCTTTGTCAGTATGTCAGGTGTTAATTGCTATCTAAACCATTCTAATCAGGTTAGGTGATGGAGGGCGCATAATTGTGGCTCTTTTGGAACATACAGTGTAGAGAATGGAGAAGTAGATCATGGTTTCTATGGTTCTATGGTTTCAAATGTTTCTCTGGATATTTTAATACTTTCTTCTGCCTTGAAGTAAGTATGGCATGGGGGAGTAAGCAACATAAAAAAAAGTTTCTGGCATCCAACCTACTACTCCCATTATTTTATTGACTTCAACTAAAGCTTGACAGTTTCTCTCGACTCTCCCTCAATATTACAACATGAGAGGTTCCAAGTTTAAAGTCGGTTTGGACAGCTAGAAACTGTCCATCCTTGAGCTTGCACCATAAAATACACAACACACACACACAGCTGTCCAGTTATTAGAGACATTTTCTAAAAGAAAGCAAAAAAGAGAGCATATTTTTTGGGGTCTTTAGACACACTGGGGACATGTCTTTGTTGAAACACCATGAAAAGATGTATTTTGCATAATATGTTGATAATAATATGACCTTTAAGACCCTGACCACTTCAATCAGTTTAATATACAGTACTGTAGCTTATCGCACAGTGACTGCAGTCCCTCCATCCTCATCCAAGACACCCTATCCTCAGCTAACTCCCAGTAATTATTTGAATTTTGGGAGACCTCAGAGAGGCAGAGATCAGAAATTTTTAAGGCATGGTCTCAATGTTTTAGTTCAAGGCGAAAACTTAAAGCTGTATGCCTCATTTTGGGAAGAGAAAAAAAGGAATCTTTTTATAGGCCTGCTGAGATTCTTTTATTTTCCTCAGCCCATCACCCTCTTTGAAGTAACATCATTTAAAAAGTGTAGCTGTTTTTAAATGCACGCTTGTGTGTGCATATGTATGCGCGCGTGTGTGTGGTAGGTTGGGTGCCATTTAAATTCCTCATTTTTTCCACCTTTTACAGTGGCTAACACTTTTCTCGCCAAATTGCTTCTCTGTGAAGCATCTAAGAAGCAATTTGAACAGGGGGATTCTGTGACTGACAGTAAATTTTAGCTGCAGGACTGCAGCCACTCGTTAGTGTCAGAGAAACCCGGCTAAGTTATTAGAAATTTACCCTTTTGGTGTTGTGCCATAAATTGTGCAGGAGGTGAGGTAATAAAGTTGCCATCTGGGAGAGTCTCGAGCTGTATTTGCTCTGGCAGTGATTTGCACATCTGGGCCGGAGGCTTGGAAGGAAGTCAGCCCTTAACTGCCTCCCATTCAAATCAGCTTTCCGAACAATAATTTGGCTGGTACAATTCCGATCCATGCCATAGAGGGTTTTATATTGTTGCCACTGTAAATGGTGTTAAACTCCTCTGGTGCTTGTACTGTCACTTTTGAGTCCTGAGTGCTCTTCTTTAAACTGGTATGATTTTCATATTTCTAAACTAGGGCGTCTAGAGCTGCAAGTTTCACATTGTTATTGTTGGTGTGCAGTAAAATGTCTTCCTGGAATAATCTTAAAGTAATCTAATTGAACAATGTTGACAACCAGACAAATCCAGATGCACAGTGCAAGCATTAAGAATACTTGCTTGTTGTTGAATAATCTGCTGATAATTCTCTATATTGATTAATCCTTTAGTCTATTGTAAGACATTAGTGAAAAATGCATTATCATCATTTTCATTACTCAGAGCCTGAGATACTGAATATACCAAGGTTTAACTGACATCCCCTTTCAACCTGTTATTAAAATGGAATCTGTGTCCAGATAAGGTATCCCAAATGATCTGATCATGTTTTTTGTGTTTACACCTTGTATTGTAATGCATTCTTGTTATCCTCATTGATATCAGATTTCTTTCCTCCAGAGCAAAACTTGAATGTGAGTAATTTAAGATGGCAGCCCCAGACTCCCTTAAAAATATCACTGATTTTTGTGAGTTATTGAGTTAGGGGAAGCTTCATAAGCTTTGTGAAACACTGTCTGTGACAAATTCTTTGTCCCCTCTTATGAGGTTGGCCATTTGTATTCCTTTCTTTGTATCAAAAATATTGTATCATTTTCTCCCGGTGTGTTGCAGTACCGGCATATAGGCCGCTCTGTGACTAGATAAATTACATGCTTTGTTAACAGTAGATCAGCTGCATAGATGAATGTAATGCACACACAGTTATTTCTTACTGTATACCATTAATTTCCCACCTGGACAGCTTTCATTTTTCAAGCAGTTTTGTTGAATAACGCATTTTCTGCACTTTTATGGCACAGAATAGTTGTATAATCAGTAGTGAGAGGCGTGTCTCTTTCAGCTCTCTACATGTGAACAACTGTATCAGTGTTTCGTTGTGTGTGGAGGCCAGCATGTTGTACAGGTTGCATTTACACCTACCTAAACACTATGCAAGCCAGACTACCTCTAGAAGGGGTCAGGCAGATTAAATCACATTCTGATCATGATGCATTTACACCCTGCATTACACATTTTCCTTTTCTGGATAGGTTTCACTCATTTCCATACACACTCAACTCAACAAGATAGTCTAACATTGCTGGGAAAGTGCTAAAAACAGTAAAATTCTGACACAGCTCTTTAACTGAATCACATCGATTTAGGTTATTCTGTCTCATTCTATTGCTTATAGACTATTGATCTCCTACTGATAACTAATGCAATGACTACACATTTAACCTCCATTCACTGAGCCTCTCCTGAAACTGTTTGGAGCCCCCGTGGGGAGGCCTGGCTCCCCCTTTGAAAGCATCTGTTCTCTACAACTACTCACTGTTCTTTGGGCCTTTTTGAACCTTATTAAGAGAGCTCACTCTCTAGCCTTTCAGATATCAAAACATGGTGGCGTTTCTTTCTTCTGGAAACCATCTTTGGTTTTAATACAAACTGTAAAAACAAATTTGAAGGCTACAGTCTTTCCAGACTGCGATTTCAGTCTGGAAGCGATAATAAATCTGCAATTAAAATCAGGTGAAGATTATAGATTGCTGAATCCGTGAAAATCCTTAGGTTTCATGAGCGGGGTACTTACTTGAAATAAACCAAACGATTGGATAAATGTATTAATTGACTAATCATTTTGGTTCCAAATGTGGATTCTGTTATTGAAAGCAGATTATGGCCAGAAAACGTTTCGCCACACTTAAGCATACAGATGGTTAAAAAAAAATCAAACATCAATTCAAAAGCATTATATGTGTCAACTTGAATGGAACTGCATTCCCTCGCCTTCACCAAAATGTGCCGGTGGCCACATCAGAGAAATGACCTCAGTCCTTTCTGTCTGACGGAAACCTAGCCAACTCCTCTTTGGCCTGTGAAGTGACTACTGTCAAAGAAAAAAAATTGGTGGTGCTTTGGTTTGTCCAAAGTGAGTTCAAGATTTTCTTACATAGAACACTAGTCCCACTCACGGAAACACAAGACACACTTGGAATTGGTTTGAAAATGGACTGAAATTGGTGAGAGTAGTTCCACAACTCTGCTAAGTAATAGCAGTTGCTACTATTGAGAATAAATTTAAGAATGGGATAAGACCCTAGTGTGAAACAATGGGCTGGAGCTGCTCCCTCTGAGCAATTACAACTTCCTTCATTTACTCTCGTCATAATGAATATGTTGCGGAGACATCTAATTACTCTACTTGTAGGGTGTCAGAAACACTTTACTGATCTTAGTGAGCACACAACTCTTTTATTAATTGGATTTTCACGCTGACTGAAGAGCAGTTTCTCAGTCTAGGTGAGTTACATAATCTTGGCCAACCAATGAACGGATATAGAACCACGACTGGCTCTTTGCTTTGAGGACATTTTTGCTTTTACAACCATTCTTTGGCCATTGTTCTAGATGATTGTAGAGCAATTTTAGTCAGCAGGTTTCTGGATGAGATTGAATGCAGCAACATCTAGAAAGCTATAAAAGTTGATGATCAGACAATAAATGTTATCATAACCAATAGTAACCAAAACCAGAAGAGTTACTTTGTTAGTACAGGGATAATAATAACTTGAATTCATTAATTAGATGATTGATGTAAAACTAATGACCTAACTGATTAGCCATCTTAATCATTTTTATCTTATGTTCTTTATGTGTGATAATCAAACTTACTTTCTGTGGGTTTTGGATTGTTGTTTGGACAAAACATTTAAATGATCATTCAAATGTATTTTTATCTTGTTCTGTGTTGCATTGTGGGACAACAGTGTCCATCCACACTACAGTCACAAGCAAGCAAATCCTTACATACATTTTATTTGGTCAACTCATTTCTAATGTTCCACCCAGTTTCTAAGTTTGTACAATGTACAGTAAATCCTCAAAGACATATGAACACAGATGATCGCTTCCTATGTATGCATTAGTGAGACGGAAGCCGCTCTGTGAAAGGCCTCAGCATTTTGAGTTTCTCTTCCCTCTCTGCAAACATAAACCCCCTCAGGACTGCTTCTTCCCAATTTACAGTCTGTATCCTTATCCAGAAGTTCTGCTGTGAAATTGTCCTTTACAGTTTCTCTCTTGGAAACGAGTTTTGGGAATTCTGCATTCCCCGGCTGTTACAAAAAATATTTGTTTATGTCTTAATGTTAATAGTGAGCTTTAATTGAATTCACTATTTAAGTGTAAAAAATTAACATACATAGATTGAATTGGCATTCAATTTAATTGTAACCGTAATCTGTGTGCACATAAGGTACATGGCAGGTCAATTAATTAAACTTACACTCAACCTCATGGCCGGATTTCTGTGAGCTGAAAAATACAGCCTGGACAGTTTGGTGTACCTGAGTTCCTATTGATTCTTTCCGAATGCTCCTTAAGGAAGATGAGGTGATATAATTTGATTACTCACTATTTACACCAGCCCTGAGTTCCATTTCTTTTTCCATCTTCATTCCCTTTCAGGACTCTGCCATCTTTGTGCTTCACCACAGCAGTTCATCTTGTCCAAAACCTCTGAAAAGAGTTCATTTGTATGTGCCTTGATTCACCACAATAGAATCCTCATTGCCGTTATTGCTTCAGTGCTGCTGTTGGTGGAGGATAAATCTGCAATTAACAGCAAGCAGAGACCAGGGGTTGTTTTGGTGTTTGTGCAAGGCAAGGGCAGGAAGAATTAGACAGAGGGAGAGCAAGAAGATAGAGATGGAGAGAGAGACCGAAAGAGACTGTAAGGCCTATCACTGCTAGTCAATGGTTTCCATGGCAACATGATGGGGTGCTTAGACAGGACTTCGAAAGAAAGGTTCTCATCACTGCAGCAGGAGGAGACAGGAAGGAAGGAAGGAAGAAAGGAAGGAAGGACGGAGGGAAGGAGAGGCATTTTGGTGGCACCTTTACCTCCACATGCTGCTATCTGAATAGTCATTTTCATTAAAGAACATTAATGTATCAAACTATAAATAATCAAATATTGTTCAGCTCATGGACAAATTAGTGTCAGCTTTTCACCTTCTTTCCCACTCAGTTGTTTCCCCTGATAATAAGAGAATCAAGTCAACGGTTCTTCAGAAGTGAAGAGAAAGAACAAAAAGTGCAACAGTAAACTATGATGTTACAGAAACGTTGTTAGTTTATACACGTTTATCAAAAATGCATGATAATTGGGAGTCTAAATAACAAAACCTTACTTAAAAAAAAAAAAATCATTCTAAACACATTGTCAAACTCAGTCAGTGTTGGTTCTCCTGTGTATTATTGTTATTGTAGTATTTGTGTTTATGTGTTGTAGGGCTGCACAATTATGGCCTAAATGATAATCACAATTATTTTTATCAATATTGTAATCACGATTAATAATCACGATTATTCATTATGTTAAGTAAAACATACCTTTTTATTGCGCTTTTTTAAAAAAACAAACAAGTCTTCAAATTGAAACTTAAAATAATCATAAATCAAACAATAAACTAAAATTCACCCAAAGACAAAGGGAAAAAAATAAATATGCTATTGCAAAATGCAATTATAAAGTGCAAACAAACAGGAAACCGGCCTTATTGCATCCGTTATTTCAGCGTGTCTTTGAGAGGTGGATGGATACGGTGTCGCCCGGTGCAGAGTTGCTGTTATGGTTGTCTGGGTTGGCGCTGGACACAGACAGGGATTTAGTGGAGTCAGTTCAATATATCTGTGATCGGACCGGGGACGTCCTGGCGAAAACAAACACAAATTACCGCTTGTGTGTCCCAGCCCGAAAGCCGGTCGCAATTGCGATTTGGAAACTGGCTACCGGCACTAACGATAACCCCGTCCCCAGCCCCTGACGTAGTCTGTGCTTAGCTCTGGACCAGCGAAGAGTTGGTGCCTGTTAAGCACCGGTTTTTAGCACCTGGAGCCAGTTCTTACGTGGTGGAAACACGAAGAACTGGTGCTAAGTCAGGCACTGGCTCCGAACTAGCACTAGCACCAGCGCAGTGGAAAAGGGTCAACAGTAGATGTTGCTCCTTTACGAGGCACTAGCGGCTCCTCACTGTCACTGCCTGCTGCTCCCGACATTGCACTCTCTCACAATTGAATCATTTGTAGCTGCCGCTGCTGCGGGGTTCGCTCGCTTGCTGTTTAGGCAGCGTAATGATGAGGCCCTAACCTATGGGTCGCCCCCTGGTGGTTGGCTGACTATTGGGTTGAGAAAGTGCTTGATTTGACATGCAACAGAGCTCGCTTTTTAAATGTTAAAATCGCCGACGATCATCTTAATTTAATCGTGGCAGCCAAAATCGTGATCGTGATTAAAATTCGATTAATTGTGCAGCCCTAATGTGTTGTATTAAATGAGTAGGGCTGCTGTACTGTTGAGTCCCAAATATTGGCTTTGAATTACTGGAAAGTTTAGTTACTGTTTCTTGCATTTGACAACATTTCAATTTGAAAACTCTGGCTTCCTTTGTCAGTTTAAGAGAAAAAGTTTTGTAGAAACAACATGATTATAATCTCAACGTAAGGTATCAGAATACATATCATTTTGGTAATATGAGGATAGCAATTTAATGAATCAAAATCCAGCATCATATTCACTCATGGAATCTGAATCCATGTGATTCCCTTATCAAATTAGGTTTTCTAATTAGGTTTTGCTTTTCAACATTTGCATGTACCCACAGTTATAAATAACCAAAATGCAAGAACTGTTGTCACCTTTTGGTGGCTGAGCCTAATTAATGTTCACAACTTATAGGTACAACCTGAAAATCATATAAGCAGCATACGATATGAGATTAAATGTGTCAGACATATTGAAACAAGCGTTACCTACTAAATTGTGCATCGTATTCTTCACAAGCTACTTGCTCCCAATACTGGAGGTACCAAGTTGATTCACTGAAAATCTTGATATGATATGTGTAAAATTTTAACTGGTTGACTCCTGAAGTCAACGTGAGGTCATGCAGTCGATCATTTCTCCAGAGAAGACTCTGTTGGTTGGCTCTGTTGAACTACAAAAACACATGGTTCCACTCGTGGTTGTGGAGTGGTGCTGCATAGTGGTCCCTCTTTTACCTCGCAAGTGATCTTTGGCTGACTAAAGACACTCTCTCGCAAAGAGCATTTTAATGAGACAAAAAACATTTTAACTGGCAAAAGCAATGGTCAGTACCATATAAAAATGAGTGGCCTGCTGCTCAAGTATGTTTCACATTGCCCTTTGCCGGGAAGAAAAAGACTGGTGAGAGACTCTTGAACTTCTGAAATGTTAAAAGTTGTCTAATCATAGGAAGCCTTAACTTAAAAAATGTCTGTGTGAACAATGCCAGATTTCAGTACTTGACAGTTTAGTGATTCAGTCGTTGGTATCAAAAAACTGTTGATGTTTGATTACAGTACTATATATTCTTAACACTGCTGTGATGGTGAAAAGGGAAACATATCCAAGATTAATCTAATTCCTAAGAAAGTCTATTTTTGGGGAAAAAAAACACAAGCAAACAAATAAATCAGCAAAGGTCAACAACAGAAAGGTACACTCAAATACATATCCATTTTTTCCAGTTCCTGTGCAGCTGGTTGATACAGTTTTTAAAAAGCTGTACTGCTGCCCACATGTGTTTTATTGGGTTGTCAGGCCAGGGGAGATCAAGGCAGAAAGAAAGTGTAATCTGTATGCAGGCTCACAGAGGCCGGTGGGAGCAGGGTGGGAGCTGGACAAACAGTCAGACACTGGCTAGAAATAATTTTTCATCCTTGTTTTAAGATTAGGGCGTCGTAATTTATGGCACCCCATGAACAGCCCACCTTCGAGAGTTCTTAAAGCAAATAAAATATAAGATTGAGGAATCTTATTATGTGCGCACACAAGTATGGGGGAAATTCACACACGTAAAAAAAAAAAGGAAAACAAACTCTCCATAGGTTTTCAGATTAGCTTCCGTAAAAGGAAGCATGTGGGGAAGTTCTTGTGTTGAGAGCAGGGACTAGTTTCTTGGTTTCCCCCTCTGATGTCCTGATTTCATCACCCCGGTAAAAGCAATACATCTTAATTTGTGACTGTCATCACAGGCTGGCCTCGATCTGTCAGTTTCTCAACCTCGGGGAGAGGTGCTACACACAAGAAGGACATTGGTTCAAAGGCAACACGACATTCCACCAGTCATTTTTTTTTTTTTTTTAGTGGGATGGTTAGTCTTAGGTTTGATTGAACTCAGTCCAGCCAGTTTTGATTCTCACGATGTGTTGGAATGTTTTCGGAGTAAGAACTGAAGGGTTTGACCAAACTGAACTTTGATGTCAGGAATGCATCGATAACCAAACTGACTTTGATCATAAGGTGCGTCAACAGAATCATGAAAAGGGAAATGAAATGCAATATGCAATTTATAGAAAAAGAGACATATGACATTCTTCTTTGTGATATATCCAACATCTTAATTGTGATTGTGACCTTGATTTACTATGAAAGATGTTAGTACATCAAGTAACCTATCTAAATTCCATCAGAGCTGATCAGATTCTGTGCATGGTGCATTTTATAAAGCGATGAAACTGACAAATGTGGTGAATCGTTATCAGACAATTAGAAATATAACGGAATACACTGATAATTAATATTTACTTAAATGAAATGGACTGTAAAATGAAAAATAACCTTTAGCCTCAAGCCAGTTAGTAAAAAAGCAGAAGTGTTTTATTTTACATTATACATTACATTTTACACTTTATATAATGAATTTTTCACCCATTCAGCCCAGTTATACTGAGAGCATATAATGTAACACTGTTAATCATCTGAGTTGCCTGAGTTAGATTTTACAACCTCAATAAGTTTTCTGACATTTTCAAGTTCTTTTTTTTTGGGGGGGGGGGGGGTTACTACCTACTGCCACATCTCAGTCTCCCTTTGGCATCTCCTGACCTTGTTATGTCAGTCTCCCAGTCTCAACCCAGGGAAATATAGTTGCTTAAGATCAATCCGTCAGACTCAAAATAGGGCAGAGACTTCCTGTTGGCTCTCAACGCAGTTAGAAAAAGTAAAAAAAATATTTTCATTGGCTCCCGGGTCAAGGGTGAAACAGAAAAATCTGTTCATCTGTTGCATCTGTTCCTTTTCCCATTTGCAGTTGTATTTTTTTTTTTTAATATTGTAGAAGGTTAGCTTTCCTCACACAGCCTAAGCCTATTCCAGCTGGATTCTGTTAAATAAAACTAAAAAAATAACTAAAGTGTGGGAGCCGATGCTTATTGTCAGCATATCATGAGGATGATTTCTATTTTATATTTAACTTATCTCAGTTTTTGATTGAGCCTTGTGGCAGGCTTTTCCTGAATTCTGCCTCTGCCAACAACCCATTTTACAAAATGGCCTGCGTCCCTGAGGCCTGCTACATTATCATCCTTCATAGTAGCATTGATTGGGGCCGCTGCCTAATTGTCAACTAAATGGCACAGATTATGACGGGCATCACATTATCATACACATTTGTCATTAATAAATTACCACGTTATCAGCCATGCATGAGAAATTTTCTGATGAAAGTGCTGCCTCCCTTCTGCACCCAGATAACAAGGTAAAGAACTTGCTGTTGATCAAAGGCTGCAGCTGATTGGTCAAATAGTAAAATGCTCAAGTTCCTGGCATGTTGTTCTTAATAACCCAATATGGGAGAACTCTGTTGTCCATGGGTTCCATACACATTTATCATTTTTAAATTGACTTGCAGTTAAGAAATTATTGTCCTCATTAATGTTGAAGAGTGAATGTATTACCTCATAAAAGTTGATGGAAAAGTTGTCAACAGATAAGGAAAAAGTTTTAAAGTATTCTTGGAAAACTGCTTTATTTCAGCGAGTGAGCCAAAACCAAAGAGGTGATTCCATATGTCTCTCAATCCTTCCTCTCACTTTGATACTGCACAAGGTATCAGACACACAGTGCTCTACACTTTTCACAGGAAGCCTCTTTCTCCTCATTTCTGTCCACCTCAGCTACTGCAAGGAGCAAACAAAAGAAACGTACAGTAAGGGAAAATCTCACATTCCTTTCTCACTTTTTTCATTTCGTCGAGCAACGCTCTGCTACATTTCCAGGGAGATGTCTCATAGTCACCTAGTCGTGTGTGTCAACGGCGTATGTAGCATTTGGAAGTTTAAACCAAGTGGATTAGTGGGGAATTTATTTTTTGCTCAATGTCAAGTCCAGCCTGAGGCAGGTAGTAAGGCTGTACCAGATGGCTGTGAATGTGGCGTGCATGTCAGCCGTTCCATGTTAGTGAAATATTTACATGGTCATGAATTTTCAGTTTGTTAGGGTTTGTTCCCTTGGGGAGCTTATCACCTATAAACCATGCAGGTGCTAAAAATAAAGGCTATTTATTATAAAATGGACAATGACTCAGGGGTTTGGGGGAAAGCAGGGCAAAGGTTTAACAAGGCCTTGTTGAAGTACAGGTTATGCACTGCTGTGAGAATTTTTTTAACCAGATTTGCAGATTTACTGTAAAAGCAACTGTGAGCAAAAATGATTACCACATTAATACAACTCCTCTCAGAAGCAATAGATTATGCACAAGAGCCAACATTTTTAGCAGGACAGCTCATAGGGTGCACATAGATTTGTGCTACTAGCTCTCATCAAAGATCAAATAGTAATAACTTGATCTTGTCTTTGCAAAGAACAGGAAGCATTTATAATGTTTTGGAATGGAAATGAGAGATTGAGGTCCAAATCTGCTCATTCATAAACCAGCTTACTTAGGAATTTTTAGGGAAAAAAATCAATCTGCCATTATCCTTTAATGGCCACAATGGCATGGCTACCTTTCAACAAATGGTCCATATCTGTTGTCTTGCTTTAACAGAAATGTGTTCGAGGGTGTCTTTGCTTGATTGACCTGTGTCTCAAGCTATCATGGCCTGCCAGCTTCCTTAATTTTGACCAAATTTATTTTTGGTCTCCAGTAACTGCAGCATGTGATCAAATTGTATCTATAAAATGTTTTATCAGAAAGTGAGCAGTCTTCTGTACTCAATTAGATGGTGGCCTACTGATCACCCATCGTGCCATGGTCATGAGTAAAGGAATGAATCCATCTGTTGATATTTTATTTATTTATTCACATTTACTACCTAAGGATGCCATTAAGACAATTTGTTGTATTAAATCTATTTCACTGGCTCCTTTCATTACGATTTATCAAATAAGGAGATCTTTTTTTTCCTTCAAGGCAGCATTGCCTCTAAGAAACGATTGTATGATACTTTATACCTGTGTCCTTCTTTGAGCTACCCTGTTATCCTCTTTCCTTCTGTCTCTGAGTCCCTGTGCTTATCAATTGCCGAGCTGCCTGCCTCTGTTGTTCCAAAATACAGGTTAAGCATCCGCTCCACATCTGTCTGCCACTCATCTTCACCCAAGTGATAGCGGCAGCCCAAGTGTGTGTGTGTGTGTGTGTACTCAAAGATATATTTATCACATACGATATCAAGGATATAAGCAGAGCAAGCAAGCATATGCAAACAGAGCTCAGCAGTCTGCTTGCGAGAGGGCTCCGTCTTATCGAGCGTGCCTTTCAAGTTGCTTGGTACTTGTGAAAAAAAAGTAAAAGTTGCTGAAACTGTAAGATCACCAACCAGCAGGGAGGAAGTCTGTGTGTGTGTGTGCGTGCTTCTGTGTGTGCTTGTGTGTGTGTGTTTTCAGGCATTCCTTAAATAGGGTGTGACATTAAGCTGATGATTAAACCCCTCGAGGGTGACAGGTGAGGGAAGCAAGAGACAACCGAGCAAGGGAGCAAGAGACAGCTGATGTGAGAGAAAGGAGAGAAGGTGACAGAGAAGGAGAATGAGGAGACTGAGGACATGAAAAGATGGCGCATGAAAGACGAGGTCAGAGCGAGAGGCCGACAAGTAAGGGAGAGAGTAAAGATTTGCATGGCGAGGTGATTGAAAGACAAACAGACAAAGCGAGAGATGAGCTAGTCGATCTGTTAGATAAGTGGCAGTAATTGTCAGTGAGTCTTGGCCCAGGAGCTGCTGCTGATGAAGCTTGGCTTTGTTTGCTCTGCAGTAATGTAATTAGCTTTAAGATACAGTCGTTCTCAATATCCAAATGCTGAGGCATTTCTTATTTACTGCCGTCGTGTCCATGAGCAGGAACACCAAATCAAAGCATTAAGCAGCTGTTGAGAGGTGCGACGCGTACATTGAGGTCTCTTGCACTTTGTAATAGGCCATTTGACTGAAGCAACCGCCGACGTCTTTACTGATATATTGCACTGCACACACTGTTTTGTTCTACAAGATTGTGCTGACCTTAAAAAAGTGAATTACGGTACCCTAAAAATACACAATGGACGTACCACAGTTAATCATGCTCTATTAGAAGGGCCTGCCTTGCACAGAGCCTGGAGAGAATAACTTATTCACCCTGCGTATTAGAAACTTTGGTGAAAGTGTAAAGCATGATATATTTCTCTTTGAAGACTTCAGAGGTTTATGGTGGACCTGGACACATTTCTATTTTATTCTTAGTAAAGCAGTCTGCCCTTCGAATGGGTGTTCTGCACACCTCGAGTGTCTTTGTCTTGTCCCCAGGCTTTTGCTGGCTGACCAAGAGCAGGCATCTTGCCCTTGCGATGGGAAATGTGCAGCTTGCAGCCAAGTGTTGGTACACTTTGGCAGCGGCAGGAATTTTTTTTTACTCACTCCCACTAAATGTTTTTCCCATTTCCCCTGGCCACAACAGCCAGTGTGAAAACATCAGTTTAATAGTTTACCATGTCGCTTCATCCAAAGTGGTGATGCTGTAAAGATCTACAGCAGGGACACAGTGTGGCCAGAGGAAAATGAACATGATGTAAACTCTAATGTAAACTGTTCATTGTTATTTTTGTGGCTAAGCCACAATTTTTGCATTGCTAGATAGGGCGAGTGGTGTAGTTTGGGTGAATGGAACCAAGTGCAAATCACGTGTTTTGGTCCGTGCTGAGCCATCAGGACACTCAGATGTGTAAGTCTTTTTTTGAGTTCTAACATCTACAGTTCAGCAGCAGTGAACCCACTGCAGTGGACTTAATGCAGTGTGTGTGTCACCTTCACACGCTTGCCTTACTACTGATTGAGCCCTGCAATATGTTTCAGCAAGTCCCACTGTGTGAAACAGCAGATTATGCTATCCAAATGAGCTGGCAGTGCCGTATTTCACTATGCAACTGTAAATTGTTTTTTCTTTACACACATTTGCACAAGGAGGCCACACTTGATGTTACAAATCTCATAAAATGAACATGATGGAATATTTGGCACATTAGTACATGAAGGTGAGGGTTGTGTGTGTGGCGCCACATAATACGCTTTTTTCTGGTCCTGCATATAGCTATGCAGGACTATTCTAATCTATTCTAATCATGTAGTGGATCATGAATGAGTTCAGGCTAAATGTGAACATATTCAGGGAGTCAGTTGCTGGTTCAGTGCTCAACAAAGATCGACATGCTCTCTCTGCTTAATGAAAAACATCAAATGTGATCTTTAAAGAGAAACTAAACACCTCATTTTAGCTTTAACATGCTCCTTTCATGCATTTAAGACATGTGTCAGATCCTGACACATACAACTGCACAACTCCTCCCATAAAGTGAAAGTACATCAAGTGAATTTACATTTAATCTAATGTAAATTCAGGTCTTATTCTTATGTCTCCTCTGACCTCCATAAAAAAGGTTGAGTTGATACAGTCTTGGAAATACCCATTTTCATGTATAATAAGGAATGCATGGCTGTCAGTCACTATGTTTTCTGAAAACAGTAAGATCTGTCACAAAGTTTTGGTGGATAAGAATAAGAGCAGCTGCGAAAGGAACATGCCGACCTGCATCTGTCAACTATAAGCTTTTGATCTGAAAATTCTCAAAAATGTTAGATTTACTTGTTTCTTTAATGTGATACTAATACTAATCTGCATTCAAGAAAATAATTCTTTTAGCTTTTTTGATCTGACCTTTTTCTTTTAATGTTCTACTTTTATGATTAAAAAGTAATTTTTGTTATTGAAATTAAAAGTTTAAAGACTTTTAAAGACAAATTTGTTGTGCGTCTTAATTGTGCTTTTCGAATCGACGTTGAAAATATTCCTGTTATTGCCACTAATACAACCCAAAAAACAGAATAATTATGAAGCTACTAAATGCCAGCATGACTCACCAATGTGGCTGAGATGCTGCAGCCGAGTCCAGTTGTTAAGTGAAGTTGCTGTTTCTATTTTCGTCCTGAACACTGCCATACTGGCGAGCTGACCTGTCCTCTTGATGAACAATTTCCTCACCATCTGCACTCATTTTCTCTCTCAGCACTGTTGCTGTGTCACATGTCAGTGGTGCAACCGAACAAAACACAGATTGGCTGTTGGCGTGTCACTCGTAGCACGTTCCATTATAAAGGAATATGATGGGCTGTTTTTTCTATCAAACAATTCTGTTATTGTTATTGAGGACATGTTTGTCGCCCAGGCTTACCTACTGCTACACTAATTTCCACGACCCTTATATGTATGCTGATGTTTCCTTAAGACCCTAAGTCAATATATTGTCAGATGGCTGAATCTGTCTTGGTTATTTTTAGCAGGCTAACAATACAGCAGACCTTCAGCCAGGAGGCTAACTGTCAACATCGGTGAATTGATGTTCTGAGCTTCCATAAAGGCAGTAAAACAAAGTGCCCTGGTCAAACAGCACCTTCTAACTCTGAACTTTTTGTGTACCCCCTCCATATCGTTGTCTGCTTCCTGTCTTTCAAAAAAAAAAAAAAACCCTTTAAAACTTTTTCTTATGATATACGAGAAAATTTGTCACAGTCCTTGCAACCTTGTAATACTTGGAGATAATACGTTTATTTCAGTGCTCACAGGAAAGAAATCAACCCTGACTTTTTCTACACTATTATCAGTGTTTAAAAGTGAAGGTCAGGTTCAGATCATCAGAGTTTCCACAAATGATCTGTTCTGCAACAAAACACAACAGTAAAAGATTAGAACATAATAATGCATTGAGATTTCCTTTGCCAGGGGAGCAGCACCCCCCATAGCTTCTTTTCTTTTCACACCTGTACGCTCTCACATCCGCTCTCGCACACTCGCACTGTCTCCCCTGATTGTCAGGGCGTGGAGTGAATCAGGGGTAAATCAGGCTGAACGTCCTGTAGTCCACACTGAGCCTAAAGGATACTAATACCACTGCATTTTTCCTAAGACTATAATGTTTGTGAAATTATCTGCACTGTAAGATTGTTCTCAGAGTTCATTGGCTCCAATTGTTTGAAAGAGCATCAAAATTATGTGTAATTTGTCGCCAGCACCATTGACTAATATGTTCCATTATTATATGACCTTTAGCATGTTGTTTTCCAACATAATCGTTGGAGAAAAAAAACCAAGAATGCAGTCAGTGGAATGGGATGCACAGTAGTTCTGCGGGATACACAACAATGCAGGATCTGTGGATTAGGGCTACAACTAACGATTATTTTAATAATCGATTAATCGGTGAATCAGATAAAAAAAATTTTTTTTACCTCTTTATTCCAAATTAGAACATTTGAACTGACGGAGCAAATAAGTGTGCAAAAAACAGGCTGCTGCTTGAATGTTCTGTTATAATGATATTAAATAATAATAAAAAAACCTAAATATTTGTCAAATATCTTGAGTAAAAAAAATAAATGTACACAAAAATATATACAAATGTATGCTATGCACCTGCAAAATATGTAGGCTATTTTTTTTATGAAGTTTAAAAAAAATTAAAAAAGCATTTTTGTTGTTTAGGTATCAAGGTGTCATCACTGTGGTGCTCCCATGCCATGTCAAATCACTCTTACAAAGCTTGCATGTTACGCATTTTTTAGTTTTGTGAAGCATGAAGTGCTCCCACACTTTTGAGGACTTGGGTCGAACCGTTTTCTCTGGTCGGTCATTTGTAGAATTTACTTAATTTCCTTTGAAAATACCGCCTCTGCTCTGCCTCCGCCTCGCTCCATTCAACTAGCTCTGCAGGTTGAATTTTTTATTTTTTTTTAACTTTATTAACATTATTTCAGTGAGCCAACATTGGCAAAGCTCTGCAGGTGAAGTAACTGGCTCTGCGACATGACGAGTGACGCATAAATCGCGTGACACTGCGAATTGATAATGAAATTCGTTGCCAACACTTTTAATAATCAATTTTTATTGATTTTATCTATTTGTTGTTGCAGCCCTACTGTGGATGCACAGTGATTGGGAGCCCAAAGCTCTGGGACATATGTATTGTCACTGGGACTTCAAAAAGATGTTGGGGTCTAAAGGGTTCTAGGGATGCCAAATGGTCATGATTCTTTAAGATTACCCTTTAATATAGTACATTAACTCCTCATCAGAAAACCAAATTAATGCCCATAAAGAGTGGAATGGGGATGCATAATATTCTCTGGGCACACACAGTGGTCAGGGGATACACATTTGTGTCCAGGGATGCCCACTGTATGTGAGTGTTTTATGCTCCATGGCCTCTTATCAGTCTACATTTATTATAGAATGGAAATATTTGTGTAAAACTCCACTAAACATTTTATTTGAAGTGTTGGGTTACAGTCATCAGTGCAGCAGCATGCCTCTGACAGCTGTCTGTTTGAGATAATGGGAAGGTGAATAAAATAGTGCAAAGCTGTAGTACAAAAGCTTCAGACTGTGGCAAAAAATATCAGCAGGTTCAGACATTTGTTGGGCACGATGGGAACGAAGTAAAATTGTCCTTTGAGAGACAAAGGCGCTCTCTTTTGGAGCCTGTGCTCTATTCAAAGGCAGCTTTTATGTTTCTGTGGATGTGGTTCAGATAACTGCTTCTGATAACAGAGATACTGCTTCAGGAAAAAATGACATTAACAGAGTTATAATAAATGTAGGAAATATTTCTTCTGTTGTACTTTTGCCCTTTCGTAAGAGATGTAAAACACTGGTGGGTTTAAGGCGCATCCCTGAACATGAGGTATTTGGCTGTGATGGACTTTGCGGTGAATCTGTGGCTCATTGGAAGAAGGTTAAGTGAGCATCTGCTGGTCTCAAAACATATGGCCATTAGGCTGTGTGAATGCCAGTGTGGAAGAGGGTGGAGGCCATTACTATTTATCTAACAGGACCTCATAACATAGCCTGTCCACAGAATTAATAAAAAGGGCTAGAAGGAGCAGCCCTGATTGAATCAACTTTTATACAGACAAGACATGGCTGTTTCCACATAGATTAGTTTGAGAGTCCCTGTGTATCTCCCGCCAGATTCTAATCTCACTTTAATTTGTAGATTTGCGTGCATCAATTCCTCACGTGAATGTCACATCAGACAGAAGGGACATCTTTAATTCAACAGGACTTATTATCTGATAGCTAAGAGGCAGCTTTTAGAGAAGACACACATGCCTGCTCAAAGGATGGCAGGACAGCAGTCAGGTAGATGTGATTGTGTGCTGGAAGATGCATACAGGTATGTGCACCGTGACAGTGCACAAGACATATAGGCCTGGTTCTAATCAGCATATGAATTTTGTCCTCCATTCACCATCCTTGTTGTCATTGTTTCTGTTAGATTTACAAACCTACTCTTCGCTGATGTGCCATATGTGCTAACAGATGTTATCGTCTTGGCCCAGAGGAAGAAGACAGACGACCTGTCTTCACAACTGAAGCTGAGAAATTGTTCTTTTTTTTGTTTTTTTTTTTTTTTGGTGTTGGAGCAGCTCTCGCATTTGCATTCTGTGCCACACTTTTCACTCCAGCTGCCTGCACCATAACAATGGCTTACTCTCCCTCACTGTCAGGAGGCTTGTTTTTAGGGAGGGAAGAAACAGTTCAAGTTTTTTGAGGTAAGCCGACTGAAGGTCTTTACTGAAGAGATACGCCTTCTTTTCTGAAGTATACTAAAAGCACAGCTTGCCACACATTGTCAGTTTGAATATTGCTCCAGGCAGCTATGACATGATTATTTTTATGGATCAAATTATCAACAAACATACAAAGCACTCCTCTAAGTCCCCGGGGAGCTCTATTAATATGACTCAATCTCCCAACATTCTTTCCGGACACTATGCCAACATTGCAATTAAACCACAGCTTGCTTTATTTACAAGACCATCACGTTTAATTAATGTGCCTACAATTCAGCAGCCCAAGCACCCCTCAAGAAAAGAAGTGCCGCTTTGCTTAATTACTGCAGAAATGAAATTTTAATAAAGCTAACAGAAGAACTCGACACGCAATCAGGAAGCCATTAAGTAGATGAAGGTAATCCAAGAGGACCGGAGTAAAATTAGAAATCAGCTGCGAAACAAAAAGCAAAGGAGCAACAAGGCCAAGCGCTCTGAAATTGACATTTGATTAAAGCTTGGCAAAGATGCACTGAACAGACACTAAAAGTTATTTTTTTTTCATCAATTAGGCTGAGTTTTCAGAGAAAACTTCAAACAGGAGATGTAGCTTCATCTACATGTTTATCTTTAGATCCAGCGACTATATCTTCAGCTTTATTTTCTCTAATGAAGCATGACAACAGTGTGATCACGATAAAAGTTATCTGTACCATTCTGAGATTATCATCGCCTTTTCTTCCTTTTCTTGCTGTTTTGAAGCATTGAAGCATCATTTGCTGTGATTTGCATTATGTGGCTTGTTAAAGGTGGCTGTGGCACCACTGCTGCTGCTACTGTGCATGTGGCAACTGGGACTAAGAAGTGGCCAGGCCTTAGACAAATGAGAATTTATATGTGCAATATGACAAATAGCGCATGTAATGAAGATGGATGTAGATGGATGGATGTGTGAGCTTACAGTAAAACAAGCATTCTCGCACATGGAGAAAGCAAATGTGTAGCATGGTAATCATGATTTTGGATGCGAGTCATGCTTTTGGCCCCCAGGATAGCGTTTCTACAAATGCTGAGCCAGAGAGAGAATGAATTATTTGGGGGAAAATAAGCAAACAAAACATGTTTTTTTTCAATTTCTTTATGAGTGCAGTCATAACCTGGTCCACCACGATGCAAACAAATGGAAAAATGCTTATACACATTTTTTCTTCGTATAAACTCTCGCCGGAGGTGATGTTGCTTGTTAGGAATAACAGAAAAAAACAATTGAAAAGGAGGCTGATTGTTAAAGGCGCTGTGCCACTTTTGTCTCTCTGCTCTGCCAAACAATCATTGTGAATGTATGGCTCTATAATGATTGCAGTTTTGCTGCAGACGTCTATGCTTAGTCCTTGTGGCACTGGCAGTGTAACTTATTCTGCATTTTCAACGGTGCTTAGCCGAGATGCCGTGAAATAAAACATCTCAATCTCCATGTAGTTTATGTTATTCATGTAATCACCATGGTGTACAGCAAGATATAGCAAGTATTACCATGTGCAATTCTCTCTCTAGGGATTTTACTTCGAGGGGAGGTTACGGCCTTTAGTGGAACAAAAACATCCACGTTCACTCCTGCCATCATCAGTTTATTGAATTTGAAATCCCAAAAAAATTAACATACTTAAAGATGCAACAAAATGGCATTTTTAGTATTTTGAAACAGGCTGTTGAGGTGGGAAATGTACAATGACATAAATAATAAAGACTAAAGAATTTACTAAAATTAAGTGTAAAGGCTATAGATCTTCTTGAAATAAATCAGCTGATCTTGGTTGTGTATGTCATTCCTCCCTAATGAGCAAAGAGGACACCAGCAGCCTGTCTGAATTCAAATTATTTACGAACCTATTATTCATACTGATTCTGTTTTGAACAGCTATTATTGCCTGAAATAATGACATTCTTGCTTGCCGGACCTCGCTGTGGGATAAGCAGCTTCCTTGATGAGGCCAGTGAGCAGTACCTGTTGGACAACAAGGCAAAGTTTGGGTAGAAATCGATGCAGTGGCACATAGGCAGTAGAAGGAATGAGAGACAGGGAAATGTTGAGGGAGGAACACATGCAACACGAGAGTGAGTCAATCCCAAGCCAATGTGAAATGATTTTCTTAGTGTCGTCTTTAGTGGTGGAGGATATTTTTTCCTTAAGCAAAAAAGCAACTGCAATGTAAATATACTTTGTTCGAAGTAAATATACTGCATGCAGAATTTCATTTAAACAAATGTTATAAAAAATACTATTGCACTTGTGTTTAAGTATGAAAAGTAAAATGCCTCATTAACATGCAGGCAACATTTTAATGTTTAACTGGTCATGGTGAAGCTAATTTAAATGACAGGACATACTTACATATTGATAGGTAATTTAATATTCAGCAATGCAGCATATTTTTTAAGCTGATCATGTGTTTTTTTAATATAAAATCTTCCTCTGCAAAGCAACTACTAATATTAGCTGTCAGATAAATGTAGAGTGAAAAGTACAATGCTTACTTCACAGTTGCATTAAGTAATAATCCTCAAGTAATGTTCTGTACCTCAGTAGTTCACTTGTACTGCAATTACACTACTTGAGCAATATTCTGTGTATTCATAAAAAATGGCTGTATAACTGACTCTGCACACAAACAAATGAGGCAGCTTCAACAAAAACTCAGCATTAATAAATTGTAAGACACTGTACAGGTTTTTTGCTTAATATCATCCAGTGCTAACACAGTGCCTTGGCTACATTACACTGTAAAGTAGTGCAGTACAGAAGCACTATAAAGCACTTTTAAATGCCCCCTGTGTTTGATATGTGCTATATAAATAAAGCTGCCTTGCCTTGTCTTGCCATTGTAATTACATGACACACATAGATGCAGACTGGCACATTTTTAGAGAGAGAATTGTTATGTAATTACATTTGAAATTAATAAGCCTCTATAAGCCTGAGCCTGAAGCTTGCTCAACACAATGATGGCAGGATTCTGATGGAGCACTGCCAAACTTCATGTCAAGTCAGAAGCTTTGCTATTGGTCCGCAGTGCATGTCTAAGTGTCACACTTCACAAGAGTTAAACTTACTGGTTGAACTGAATTAGCTGGTTGCAAGTATTAGCTCCAAGCAGTTCAACTTTTCTTCTATCTTGCTAAGCTGTAGTGTTGCATCAGGGTTAATGCTTTACATTAGTAAAATAAGGAACTGTTTAATATTTAATAGAGCAATGCATATTGCTGTCATGTAGTGCTGAGGGCACACTGTTGTTTGCACAATTAGCTCTTTCTACCAGCTCTGATGTATTAAATGTCTGAATTTAATTTAAATATCAAATAAAAGCTCAGTGAATCAAATTGAATCGTGAGGTCTGTGACAATATGTGTGTAAATTAGCTCGAGTCATTAGAGTGTATACCAATTAGGCAGATTGAAATCTTCCAAATGCATAGATCACATCTGACTAATGCTGAGGATTGCAGTGATGGCCTGAAACGATTCCCACTCTGCAGAAAATGCCTGAGAAATTTGCATTTGACACATGATACAGAAAAGTGTGTTTGCTGAGTTATTTCTGTATATTGCAGATAAACATGTCTCCTTAAAAAAATCGCTGCAGCCAAAGCCTGGAGGCTTGATGAGGAACACAAACAATGTAAGACTCATAACGAGGAGGTGGAAGAAAGTGGCTCTGTGGTCATGGACATGAATTCTAATCCTATTGTTGGGTGCTTAAGTTGAATAAGAATTAGATTCTGTGTTGCGTTATCAAAATATCCATCCGTCCTATTTCTTCTGCCTCTCCGGGGTTGGGTCAGTTTGTCACCAGGCTAAGCAGGGGATTCCAAATGTCCCTCTCCATGGCAATGCTTTTCAGCTCCTCCTCAGGGATCCTAAGGCGTCTCCAGGCCAGATGAGATATATCCCTCCAGTGAGTTCTGGGTCTACTCTGGCTTCCTCCCAGTTGGATGTACCTGGAGCACCTCCAAAGGAATGCGCCCAGGAGACATCCTAATCCAAACCACCTCAACCGGCTCCATTGGACACAAAGGAGCAGCGGCTCTACTCTGAGCTCCCTCTGGATGTCCGAGCTCCTCTCTCTATCTCCTAGGCTGAACTCAGCCATCCTACGGAGGAAACTCATTTCCGCTACTTGTATCCATTATCTCATTCTTTCGGTCACTACCTGCAGCTCATGACCATAGGTGAGGGTAGAACTGGTCAATTGAAAGCCTTGCCTTCTGACTCCACTCCAGCTGCACCACAACATTCATTCATTCATGAACAAGATCCCGAGATACTTAAACTGCTTTGCTTGGGGCAACAACTCACTGCCAACCTGGAGGCAGCAATCCACCATTTTTCCAGCAGAGACCCCTGGTGTCAGACTTGGAGGTGACTCTCATCCCATCCTCCGGGGGGTTTCCCAGGTTCCACTGTTTTAAGACTTATCCAAGTTCACAAAACGCATTTAGACTGACTGGTCAAACTCCCATGACCCCCAGTCATGGTCAGCAGTTGTCCTCACTGGCTGAATTAATTATCAGAGAAAATATCACATCCTGTGCTGATGTGACGACACAATGATGAAGGTTTGCTTAGGATTAGGCACAAGCATGACTGAATCAGTTTTAGGGAATGATCATGGTTTGGGTTAAAATAAATACTTGTGAAGATGAGGGCAACTTTGCCACAACAGTTGCAATAATAAACACTTGGTTAATGTTATGGAACGAACAGTTTTCTACCGTGTACTGTTCTGATTGTAGTTTTCCTTTGAACAGAAACACTGTTTTTCTTCATTAGATGCTTCTACTTTTTTTCCCTCTAACTTGCTTTACCAACAAGTAAGCTCAACACTTCTGTACATTTCACATTAACAGCATATCAGCAGAGACTTCTCCAGCCATTAGACGTCATTTAGTCTGTCACATCTACATATGAGTGATGAGTTTCATCAACAGTAATCTTAGCTTTAATCAGCAAATGTAAATATTGAGTCCACTTTTTCTGTTAAAAAAGCTGAATCCCACAGCACCAGAGTGCCAAGTGTGACATGACAAGCTGAGGTACAAAATATGTAGTTGGGATTTTTTTTTTCACCTTCACAAATCAGAAATCGCGCAACACAGAAAAAAAAGATTGATGCCAAATTTGTTGTAATGCTGACACGTTCTGATTAGAACCTAGCATGACTTTTTTATTGTAGGAGACTGCAGTGAAATTCAAAGATTTTGTGTTTTATATTTCCTGGTATGCGAAGACCATCAGAGACATTAACACATTTGAATTAATCTACCACTTTGCATAATTCAGCCCTAAGAAAAAATGAGTTTTTCATTTGTAATGCAAATTATAATCATAGCTCAACTTATTTATTTAGCCTTTGTCTTTTTTCGACTTTAGACTTTGCTGTGGCTTTCTTTGATTCTCTTTGTTAGCAAAATATATTTATTTATATTTATTTCCCTAGGTTCCTGTCTGTCATTGTGTTGTTCCATATTGTTATTTTTATTGTCTTTACAGAGTTGGGAGCTTGTGTTGTTGAACCCATGTCAGCATTGTTTGCACCCACATCTGTTTTATCACAGATGTTCATAACTGAGATTAAAGAGGGTTGCAACTTTTTGCTTTTTCTGCTCTCGCTCTTGCTTTTGTGTATTATTAAATTTTAACTACAGCACCGCTGCTGTTGACTTTCTGCTTCTGCTTCTGGCATTGTTTTTCACCATGTATGAGCGACAGAGTCTGTAGTCAGCTTGTGTTCAGATGTGAAACCCGTGGTTGATTAAAAATGACAAGTTCACGAGGAAGTGAAGACTGAGTAGTTATGGTTGCAAATACATGCGACAGCCCCCCCCCACTCCCCGACCCTGCACAGGATTAAGCGGTATAGATAATGGATGGATGGATGGATGGATGCAACCAGGGAGCAGCTGGATAATGGACGAGATGCAGAATATGTCTAAAGGCAAAAAGTTTTGGAAAAAGAATTGTGTATTTCAACTTTATAATCAGTCATTTAAACTTGTAAAAGTGACTTCTGAATATTTTGCATATCTCGTGTGAGCATCACCTAATAAGTCTGTTCCATTATTCTGCGCTTTCTAGCGTTGCTTCTCACTGTGAATCGCTTTCAGGATTCAGATTCTAATTGTTCTCTGATAGTCTTTTTTTCTTCTGTCTGTGACTTAGAGCAGTCACACATCATGTCAGAGCGGAGGGAGGGAGTAGACAGACATAAGCTAGCACCTCCCGAGAGTCACAGCCAGTAAATATTAGGTTAATTGCTCAAGCACATTAGCACTTGTTCCTCATGGTCGTCATTGACTTCCATTAGCATCACTTAAGATTAGTGTTCCTTTAATTCAACAAGACGAGGGGAGACTGGGTTATGTGGCTGAGAGGAATTGAGCTTTTGCTTCTGTCATTCAGTGGAGGCGAGGAGATGAGTGAAATGGTGGGGCAGCAGGAAATAAAAGAAAAAAAAAGCAATTCAAGGACACAATGTGGAGTCATGAAGTTCTCAACACAGTTTAGTAATATGACTATATTGCAGTATTGTATACGGTCATGACTACTCATAACCACCTAATGTGAGTAAGTGGAATGATTTACTTTAGTGGTCTATGGGGCTGCTTTGCAAAAGTATATGTGACATGTTGGTATGTTCGGACATTGAAGTACGCTTTATTGCTTTCGTGTCCAGTGTATATTACGTAGCACAAAGGTTGTGATACAGTGTGATGCAGGCAGAAGCTGATTGTACTGGACTAAGATTAACATCTGAAGTATGATTTTCATAATGTCATACCCTGAAATGTGAATGTTTATGTAGCACTTTATCCAAAGTTCTTTAGTTTTGCTCTCTCTCTCTCTCTCTCTCTCTCTCTCTCTCTCTCTCTCTCTCTCTCTCTCTC